>JAHWFO010072140.1:0-10740 GCA_023313115.1 Rhysida immarginata
TTCGTTTTGTTCTGAAATGCTGAACAGCATTCATTATTATCGACTGCTAACAACTTGGTTATTTTCTCGCAGCAAGAATGGATCTCAACACCGGAAGCTGTGTATTGGAACCTTATAAAAAGTAAGAAGGGTGTCTGATTTAATTTCAGCACGGAGGTCGAATAAGATATTAACTAAAATAAAATGTCGGCATTTCCCTTTCTATTATTGTAGGGAGTGTAAATCATTGATCTAAAACTCATCCTTTTTTCTGTATTTCAGATTGCCAAGGATACCGATATGAGCGTTCCTATTCAGCATTACGTGATAGTTTCCATTTAGCCTACCCAAAGGAATGGAAAAGGAGTCTTGCAAATTTATAAAGAGAACGATGTAAAGTTTACAACAAAAATATTCCCTTGATGTTTGTGCAAATCAATTCTGTTAAGTGATGGTGAATTTATTACATTGTACATTATAAGTTGAATGTATTGTTAAATTAATAAATGACTTTATAAAAAAAAAATGATGTTTAAAAATTTTAAATAGATGTTGTTTATCTTCCTATTGTTGTCTATTATTCAAGAGCTGTCGATTCTATGAACACGGGGATCGTTATTTTAGAATTTAGCAACAGTTTTATTATTAAAATCCTTTTTTCGGCCTACAAGCTTGAAGTTCTATCTTCTGCTGGCGAATTTTGACTGTAAAGATGACGAAATACAAATACAGGTCGGTATACAAACGTAAACTTGTATAAATATCAGTATACATATATGGAGATTTGTGTAAATACGTGAATGCACGTGTGTAAATTTATGTACGTGTGTGTATAAATGTCTGTAAAGTTATGTAAATATGCTATACAGATGTGTACAAAAGTGTAAACTTGTGTAAATTGGTGTATAGACGTATGTACACTCGTGTGAATAGTGCAAACTGTGTAAATAAGCTGTTCAGATGTGTAAATTGTGTCTACACGTGTGTAAACTTGTATGTGTGTATACTTTTTTAAATAACTGTACAGATGTGTACATAAGCGTAAACACGTGTAAATGTGTATAGACATATATAAACTTTGTGATTTGTTTATACTTGTATGTGTATAAATATGTGTAAATTCGTTTAAACTTGTACATGTGGGTTAATTTGTGTATACATGTGTAAATTGTGTAAATACACGTATATAATTGTGTAAATATGGCTATATAAATGTGCAAGTAGCTGTAAAAATGTGTAAATATGTATGCAAGCGTGTGTAAATATGTATATACGCGAATAATGAACATACCGTTAATGAGTCTTAAGTCTTGTACAATCGAGTCAATTGACCTGAAAATGGCGACTCGGCAATTCAGGTCAAACAACTCTTACTGACATGTGTGTCCAAAGACTCTCTTTAATGGGTCGTATTGGAAGAATCATAGGACTCTCACAAGCGGGTCATATGAACCGCATATTGCTGTGAGTGTGTTTTACTATATACGGATGAAGCCGTTAGAATTTGTACCAAAACAAATTCCTGATCTCACACATTAATCTATTGAAAAGATAAATTTAATAATTGTCACCGTTTGCCTGCTATTCCATTTTGAAAATCGTCGGTCCTTTATAGGGCACCCCTGTATTTTAACAGACCTTTGGACTTCTTTCATCTATTACAATTAACGCTCTACGTCATACAGGGTGACTCAGTCAATTTCTGACCATTCCAGCACTATGATTTATTGACCCATTAATATTTGCAAACTTAGCATTTCAGTATATTTTAGGCAGTTCGGAGTTTTTATTCCCGTGGAAAAGTCTTGATGATATGCTCAATGTGTCCACCACGAACGTTTTGAACTGCTCGCAGCCGAATGGTGAAGTTGTTCATAACTCTATCCAGGATTTCTGCATCCACAAGGGTGCAGCAGTCGACGATGCTTTGTCGCAGCTGGTCTAGGGTTCTTGGTGCTGTAGTGAACACACTGTCTTTAAGGAAACCCCAGAGATAAAAATCACATGGGTTTAGATCAGGACTCGTAGGGGACCAAAGAAAGCCACCCCCGAATCGATCTGGAAACCTGTTTGAAATGACACGATTTCCGAATTTCTGATTGAGAAAGTCTAGCACTTCATTAGTGGTGTGAGGCCTAGCCCCATCCTGTTGAAACCATTGATGTCGAAGCGGTATACGCCTCCTTCGCAGCTCGGGGATGAAGAAGGTTTCCAACATGTTAAGGTAAGCCTCTGACGTTACGTTGCCCTCAAAAAAGAACGGACCAATGATGCCTCTTTTGGAAATCAAACCTTTCGTGGATGAAGAGGTGCTTATGGATCTCATGAGGGTGCTGGGAACCCCAAAAACGAACGTTGTGTTTATTAACGTCACTTGACAAATGGAAGAAGGCCTCATCTGACACCTACATGTTGTCCACAATGTCCTGATTGGCTTCCATTTCTGCTCCAAACTCCATCGCAAATTGTTGTCGCTTCTGTCTTCCAGTTTCTGTTAACTCCTGATAAACATGGATCTCTATCCTTTCTCAAAATTCGCCACGTCGTGGTATACGACAGCCCTTCTTCAATGGATAGGCGGCGAACAAATTTTTTGGTAGGGGAATCGACCAACCTTGTGCGAACATTGTCGACAACTTCGGCCGTTCGAACACGAGCTTCGCTCCCGCCTTTTTTCTTGCCTTTAACACATCCAGTGGCACGAAATTGCTTGACAAAATCCATGATTGCTTGCCTGCCTGGTGCGTCTCGACACTTATACTCCTTTCGGAACTTTCTTTGCACGGTTACAGGTGATTTTGTCTCGAAACACCATTCTGCATTTCTGCTCTGTTGATAAAGCGGGCGCCATTTTTCAACAATACGATTTTCATGCAGCGCCGTTGCAACAATACAAACTCCAACTATTTGGAAATTCGATATGGCGCTCATATTCTTTCAATTGTTTATCCCTAATGCACGTCATTCGAGTGAAATGGTCAGAAATTGACTGAATCACCCGGTATATTGACACTTTAAATTGTTTTACTGGTTGCCTCGTCTTTATAAATATTTATTGAATTTCCGAAGTATCTTTAAAATGATTAATGATTTCGCTATCGTTATATCATTCTCTTTATTTTTCTTTTTGAATTTAGTATTTTTTATCTCTGATACGAGCGGAAGTCAGTAAGTAAGTTACAAATAGATTTAGAGATGAAACAGATAAGATTACTCCGTGTACAATGAGGAAAAATCAGCAGCTTAAAATTCTTTGGGGTGCTGTCTGAACCAGGCGGTGACTTTTGTACAGGCTTATCGCCGGGAAACTAATGCTCACAGTCTTCTGAGATCACTACGGCATATTGCTTACCACAATCCGGCAGCGAGAGTAAACTGTAAATGCCGACTTCTACTGTAACATCCTCATGAAATTTCGAAATGTCATTCGACGAAAGCAACCAGAACTCCTCATCAAAGGCGAGTTATTATTGCATGATAACGCGCGTCCTCATATTGCGAGCAAGACAACTGAGATGCTGCGAAAGTTCAATGTGAAGTTTTCGAGCATCCTCCGTATAGCCCTTACCTTGCTCTAAGCGACTTCCATTTGTTCGGCTTCAAGCTGTACAAAGGGAAGATACCGCCTGGTTCAGACAGCAGTCCAAAGAATTTTATGCTGCCGATTTCACTGGTCGGCAAAAAAAGATCTCCTCCTTGCGAAAAAAATATGTGAACTATAAAGCTTTGACATTCCTAAATATAACATCCAAATTGCACCATCAAGTACAGTTTTTAAGAGAGTGGGTTTTATATTAATAAAAAATATTTTATCAATGAAAAGACTAATATATTCATTTAAATTCTACATAAAACTGAAAACATGAATAAAGATAGTATTTTGTACCGTTTTATTAACAAATCAATGAAATGCCTCATGAAACCTCATTTGTGGTCTTTTGTCTCTTGTATTGCGCTTTTCTAAATACGATTTTCAAAGTAAGACTTTCAGAATAGGGTGGACAGCTTTTTAAATTTAAAGCGCAAGATGATAAGAGTAATAATAATAATAATAAACAAACCGGCAACAATTCCTCCCTCCCTTCCTTCCTCCCTCCCAAAAAAATGATGGTGTGATACAGCAATTTAATTGCCGTATTTGGAATTAGTAGTGTAATGTATAAGAATAAACCATTACTTTTACAGAGAGGATTTTGATGCCGACCAGTGTTTTGAGTGGCTTGTGAAACGATGGGACAAGTGCCTTATTGTATGGGGAGATTATGCGGAGAAATATAAGTAATTTTCAAGTTCAATGCTCTTATTTGTTTTATTTCTATATCCATTTGTAACTTACTTGCTGACTTCCCCACGTATGTCTAATGTTATCCTGATTATACTCTGGTTGTTTTAGTAAAAACAAAAAATTATTTCCGAAGAATAGTTTTTCAACTTTCAAATTGAAGATCTTCTTCACAAGCGTCTTTCAGTCATCACACTTGTTATATGAAATAATTTTGTTATTTATTTGCGTCATTACTTAAATTGTATTCTTTTCCGAAGAATTTCCATGCTCAGAAATTTGGAAAATGCACCCTAGCGGGAAAAGGGCGTGACACCGTATTCAATAATATGAGAATATGGTTTTAAAAGGCTCTCTCAGAAGCATTCTTACATATTTCAGAAACCTGATTAAAACGCAGCAACATACGAATCTCAACGTTTCAACACTATATCTTACATATCCATACGAATGCAATTCAATTTTTAAAATGGTGTCGGATATTTGTAGAACTGATAGCTTTGTAGTCGAAACAATTTATTTCTCTGTAACAAAAAAGGGAAAAAATTCATCATTTGACTCAAACCGGTTTATACTAGAAAAATATCACATATAGGCACGCGCGGAGTACTGCCATTATTAAGCAAACAATTAATGCTCTTTTTTAATGGGCTAAGTTTGTGAAGCAGTTTTGAGATATTTTGTAGGTGTTTCTGTCTTCCAGATTTGCAGTATAAAATGAGAGGGTCATGTTCGTCATTGTATTGACCAAGGGAACATGACGAGGGGAACACTGCCACCAAGAATATTTGTGCTGTTTATCCGAATGCATTAAATGTTCGCGAAATTCCAAATTGAGTTCTCTAATGAAATTCAGATCATCTTCAATCAATGAAGAATTATCCACACATCATGTTGCATTATGTTTCAGTGTTCAAGAACACCTTCATATAGAAAAGGCAAATAGACAAGAACTTTAGTTTCTACACCAACTTTCACGTGACGGCAAATTCGGCAAGACTGGCCTACAAAAGATCAGAGTTCTGGGAAGTTCAACTTTATTCCTCTAAGGTTGCACCTCCTGATTACCATTTGCTCAGATCTCCTGAGCACTTTCTTAGTAAAAATTTTTTTAAATGTTGATAATGTCAAAACTGGGTTCTCGTACTGCTTTGCGTCACATCCAATTAAAATCGGCATTTAAAACTTAGTTTTATGTTGGGCAAGATTAATCGTTAATAGTTAATGATGGCGATTATGTAAGTGATTAAGAACTAATTTTTTCTTATATAAAGAGCGGCGTTCTTCTTTGAAGAAAAAAGCATCACTTTCCAGCCGCCATCAATTAATTTTGAAAAGCATGTTAATTTAAAACGAGCAACAGGTATTTAGAAAATGAAAAAGAGCTCTATCTTCTTTCTTTTCTCATCATTTCCGAACGAATGATACATCACAAGCCATATGTTGTCATAGTTCTAAACACCAAGTGACTGCCACCCCCACAACTCCGACCCTATTGGGACAATCTGGCCGAACTTTACATTAATGTTGATCTTGCTTACAAGGGAACCCCAGATAGCCTTTTTTGCGCGCAAGCACACCGTGGAAGCGATAGCGTTGCGCGCCAGTTAAGCGCCCCGGAAGTGTGCAGAGTTCAAAAAACATGGCGGAAAGAGGGCAAGCAAACTTGTTAGCGGCGATCGCCAAAGAATTGCAGTTAGAGCACTGTTATTAAGCATAAAACCTTAATTTTGCTGTACAATTATTCGTCTCGAAATAATTTATAAGATGAGGTAGGCATTCATGAATACTATTTTTATTTAAAATAATAAAGCACCGCGATACATACCCCCTCACCAACGCAACGTATTACTCGACGTTGCACATGAAGCCAGCCCCGTGTTTGATTACCGAATTATTTAATAAAATGAAATAATGAAATTAAGGAAATGGTTATTAATTACTCTAGACATTTTTTGGAAGGCAATTAGCTAATTGTAATAATCTATTTTAAAAACTAAGTTTGTTTAGAAATTTGAGAAGCCATTCAATTGCCATCTGCTGCTGTCTATTTCATCTGAATTGGATTCGTGCTTATTGCTGTGAGTAGTGGAAGAAAGAAGTTCCGTTAAGCGCATTAATACACCGCTTTAACAATGGCTCAAATTTTTTCGTTTTCGTGGTTTATTTTGAAAGAAACAAAAATCCGCACTCTCTTATTTTGCAAGCATCTATTGTAGCTTCAATTGAGTAACATATTTCAATTTGGTGGAAATCTATGACATACATGTTCAAGGGATTCCCTTGTTAGAGGAATCTGCGTACCGAATTTCACTCCTTTATATGCATAAATACGCATAGACCTTTTGATCCCCTCTAATTTCCGCCCCCGAAACTCCGACCCTAGTGGGCCAATCAAAACAGTAAATAGTGAAGGTACACGTGCACATAGTAAGCTACATTCCGAATTTCAACCTTCTACCTCAAAAAATGCGGAAATTACGAAGGGGACGGACGGACAGACAGACGGACATTGTGAAAACAATAAGTAATAATGACACTTGAAAAAAGTTGAGAATAAAAATTGCTAAATATTTAAAGCAAAAATAGTAGCAGAATTTTCTGGTTCACTTGAAGAAGGAATTTCTTCGTCTGCGTGCACTTTGATAAATAATAAAAACTCAGTTTGACTTTCCTTCTCGTCATGTTTTGAAAATTTACCATTGTGCCAATGAATTTCGGTCTACTGCAATCAAGATTGATGTAAATCAAAAATTCTCGAATTCCGATTTCAATAATTTATTTCTTTTAAGTGCATGACTTGTATAGGACAAAGGTACCGGAATTTTTCATTGTTTGCTGAAGACTTAAATTCAATTTTAAAAAGTTTCCACCCTCTCATTTTATGCTATTTGATTTCTCTTGGCTTCCATAAAGATAGAAGTTGTCTGCTTTAAGTGCAAATAGAAATCTTGCAGAATCACAGCTTTATAGAATTTGTATTAAATGAATAATTTTCATACTCCGTATACGTATATGTTCTCCCACGCAGTAACGTAATTCAATATTTTATTATCCTTAACGAGTTAATGGATCTCGTTATATTACGTTATTTCCATTGCTAGTGGATGTCAAATTCTTTAAATTGCTGGATCCCTTAAGAGACGACGTGAGCTTAATATCATGCGTGTTCTCGACGACGCAGTGCATTTTCTTTTTCTTTGATAACGATAGCAACAAGAGAGCAGCTAGTCTATAAATAAAGTGCAGATCTTCCTTTCCTAATCTGTAAGTTGACGCTATACCGGAGAGGCTTTTAGATTTAAGAATGTTTGGCAAATACCATAAAAGGAATAAACAGTGAGATGAAAGTCATCTAGGAATGACACCAAAAGTGGCGCTGCTGTCATTTGGCGCTGGTAAAAAGAGCGAGACAATCTCGACTCCCTGTCTATTTTGTGTCGCAACGAATGATATCATTATCCACTGAAGGAAAAAAAAAGTGAAAATAAAAAAGAAGAGTTCTTCCTTTTAGTTCCCCATATTTTTTTCATTCTCCAATCTCATTCCTTGTCTTTCCTTCCTCTTCCCGGAATCACTTTTCCTGCCTCCGCTTTTCTAAGTCGGATGATGTTAACACGTTAAATATTTTTTTTTCTTCTTCTGTCGAAGTGTCCCCGTCTACATTGAGGAATATAAACTAACAAGAGAAGCGTTCGAGCCTTTTTTCCCCCTTTCCGAAATCTCTAAAGAATAAACAAAGATTGACAAGAAATGAAAGATCTTACGATAATAACGATATTTATTATTAGAAATATTTTGGTAAATCGCTTTTTTTTCCTCATGATTTATTTTTGATCTTCATTTACATAAAAATAACTTAATTTTAAAAGTATTACGCAAAATTTATTTTTAAGTTTTAAATCGTTTTATTTAGTCAGGCTAAAGTCTAATAAAAATTGCTCATTTTCGGAAGGAAAGGATCCTATATCAGCAGGTAATATCACGATAAACCACCCATCGTAATTTGTCGACGGAGGTAATCGCCTTATAGGTCTTTACTTCCTAACTCGAACTTTTTCGTTTTATTGAAGATACCTGTGCCAACTTGCCATAAAAGCCTTTCCTTGTAAAGACAATTGCTTCCTTTGGAATCCTGCAGAATAAACTGAATTAGAGGTAATAAAAATACAACGTTCCCTAAGCCGTCTGTTCGCTGGGTTCTCTTAGGATCAAGATGAACTCCAGTTAATGGGGAAAGGTAGTCTGCAGATGTTACTTCGTTTTCCTCCTTATTGCCCTTCTAACCACTTTCCGCTTGATGTCCTTATTTGTTGTTCTAATAACGTACTTTTCTTCGCTGCCTTCCCCAATGTAAATTTATGTATGAAAATTCCACTAAAGTTCCTTGTAGGCATCATCTCTTTAAAAGTACACTTTTTATACGGTATATTGTACATTTATTGAGGATGTTCCTGCAGAACAGTTGATGCCATTTTCACGAAAAGAGAATATGAAACGCTTCTTTAATTATAGGATAATGAAACAAGAATAAAGTTAAGGAGAAATATAAATGCGCGCGAGCATTATCAGCAATGATTGATATGATATAGAATCGCATTCAGCAATTAGTTTTTCGTTAACTAAAATCATTCCGAATTTTTTGGACTTTTATCCTTATTTATGAGAGACAGATAATGAGCGTGGAGTCAAATCAAGTTTTTGTAATAAATTCTTAATAATTGAACCAAATTTACAGTTAACTACGTTTGAGCGAGAAGTAGAAATACAATTACAAACCGCTATGTTGTCTCTCCCTATTTTCACAGCATATCAGCAAATGCCAGTTGTAAACAAGACCAGACACTGACTCACATTTACCAGTAGCAGGTACACTTGGCAAGGTGTCCGATGATTCTTTGTAAGTACAATTTCCAGACATCTCTCCAACGAGGTCGAAATGAAGATGAACTTTCATGAATTCCACAAAGACCACAATACAAGAGGACCGTATTTGCAGCTGCAACCATAAACCCTTTGGAATACTTCTCTCTGCATTGGTTGATGAAAGTAGTCCTTCATTTTATCTTTGACGGAAATGTTACTAGTGTTACCGAGATATACCCAACCTTCCTCTAGGGCACTGTTTTCCAAAGTAAGGCTTGCCAGAAATTTGCCAGAAATTTTCCGAAACCAAAAAACATTGATTATTAAATTCCAAGATGGAGACAATGAAGAATGGATTGTTTCTCAGACTCCGATAGTCAGGTGACTTCTGAGTGCCCTGGCCTGTTTCTCGTTGGGCTCGCTAATTGCACGAAGCCAACGAGAAAGACAAGCCTGGAAGCGGAAAAGTCAACTGACCATCGGGGTGTTAGCAACAATCCAATCTCCATTGTTTCCAACAAATGGGAAACACTGATCGATAACACCGAAAATGGAGACCATGAAGGCTGGATTGTTGCTAAGACCCCGATAGTCAGGTGATTTTTCCACTTTCAGGCCTGTCATTCTCGTTGGCGGCGGTTTTCACTAATAAAGCTCCTACTTTAAAGCGACACAATTCTTATACGACTCATGTTTGACACATTTTAATTTTACATTCCTATCTTATATTTGTGTATAGAGTCTATATACGGAGTTTGTCCAACGAATTTTAAACGCCCTGTACTTATACTCAGGGTTCGCGTAACTCAGATTTTTGTGAAAGAGGTTCGCGAGCCGAAAACGTTTGGGTAGCAATGATCTAGGTGGCCATCCATTGCCATCTGTCATGTTCAAGGCACGGTTCGTCAAGATTTTGGCGTTGATGAAGTGTTTGCGGATGTGCCGTTCTGTCAGACGATGGCCACGAGCCCAAACTGACACTGCAGTTTCAGATTTTCTCGAAGTATGAGTCCGACCCTTCTTTAATACATTTTCATCTTCTCGGGGTCATGATGTTTTGTGTACGTGGTTTTTCTAAGTACGCCATAGCTCAAAACTCTTCACGTTGGCCGTGTTACGAGTAGAATGGGTTCTGTTTCTGGTTTGTTTTTCACTACGATCCCTATCCTGAGGCGGTAGATGTTTGTTTCTTTGAATAAAATTATTCATGCTACCTTTACGAACAAGAGCTTGCTTCTTGCACTTTCCAATTACTGTATAGAAAAAAACTAAAACCTGGATCGAAAGGGCCATTTCTACCCTTTCCAAAACACGATTTTGCAAACCATTTTGGATTAACCTTGTCAAGTAATTTTGCAGACGTATTCTAAAGTGCACGTGCTTTAAGGCCATGCATGATGTAGCCTAATATCAAAATGACTTCACTGTTAACTGACTCAATATGTTCATTCTAGCATGTCAATAAAAAATTTCCCAGTGTTTTTGTAAGAAAAACTGTGTATGTTATATTCAATAATATTACCATATACAGGGTGATTTACATCGAATGTAAAATACTTAAAGGGGGTATTATAGAGGTTAAGATAAACACAAAACGTCCTATGAACATGGGT
>JAHWFO010072146.1:815-18491 GCA_023313115.1 Rhysida immarginata
ACTCTGTATATATCGAAGGTAATTATTTTTTCTTTTTAAATAAGCTTCTTTTTTTTTTTTAAATAATGCTTTAAAGTATAAATTTAAAATAAGCATTTTTCTTGATGACTACAATTGCAGTAGTATTTTATAAAAAAGAAAATAAATAATACAATAGTATAGTATTAGTATAGTATAGTACAGTACAGTATTGTAGTATTATCAGACTTCTGCCAACAAGTTTAATCCAATTAGGTTGAGCTAGTCATTATGTTATAATTAAGATATTTTAATAAGTCATATTCTGTGCAATGTTTACATCAATAAAGCAATTTTTTGGTTTATTTTTTTTAAAGTAGCAATTTATTGAACATTAATTGAAAACATTAGATAATTAAATGTTCTGTTTTATTAAAAAATATTTTAGAGCTAACTCCTAATTCAGTTAGTATTTGTTTGTATAGGGGAACTATGTTATTACTCTTTGTGTTGATAAAATTTAACAAGTGAAAGCTGAATTTTCCCATTTCACTACAGCAATGGAGCCTAGTTAATCCTTTATTAGATAACAGTTCACTAGGTTTATGCTATCATCTTTTGCCTACTTTGCTTTTCAGCACTAATTCTGCTTACTGACATTGTCTTCTATTTGCTTATTTTTTTTTTTTTACTATTATTATTATCAGTTATTTTTATTATACACAAATGCTTTCAATTTATATAATAAATAATAATTATGTATTATTTAATTTAGATACTATTAATAATTAGTTTTATCATCAGTTGTTTTATAAATTATTGTGATAAATTGTTTGTTAATATTTGGATTTTCATTGACTTAACTATTTAAAAAAGGAGTTTAAAATTTTATAATGACTTCTCTTTGGGTAGGATGTAATGGAAATTATTAATAATCTTGCCAGTCAACATTGGGCTGACAGAAAAGAAGGTCTTGTTGGATTGCAAGCACTTGTTAATTCTCATCGTACACTTTCGTAAGTATTTACTTATATTAAAGAAAAATTTTTTATCAACTTTAAAGGATTTAAAGTATAGAAATAGTCTAATTTCTTGACATGAAAAACATATATTGTAATTAACAAAATGTGTAATGAAGAGTAGGAAGGCTGTGATTCTTACAAAAAACATGAGGATTCTAGTTGGCTCTACTTGCATACACTGCTCTGCCTAAAGTATCCAGACACCCCCTATATGTAGATGTTACACCAAAAAATACAATTTATCAAATATCTAGAAAAATACTAGACGAATTATCCTTAAATTTCAGGGGTATAAAGGCCATGTTACATCTCATATAGTTCAGTGAAGGCAAATAGGGGAGCAGCAACAAATTGAATAAAAAAAAAAATAATGTTTGGGATCACCCTGTAAAAAATAATGCTTGAAATGCATTGTAGCTATAGCATATGATTATGAGGCCTCTTGTACTTATGTGTTCATTTGTATGAGAAAAGCACATATATTCAAGGAGATATGGGGTGGGTTTTTTATTTTTAACAAGTTCGAAATTTTCAAGTCAATGCAATTCTGTTTTCAGGAAACTTGACAAACTACAGTAGAGTCAACACCCTACTGAATATAAAATATTTGATAAAATATGAGCACTTTTACTTAATAATGTTTAACTGCACATGCACAAGAGTTATTAAAATGTCTTTTGCATAATTTATTAGCCAAATGTATAGAATTACTCTTATAAAAAGCCCAAGCAAATATTGTAAAAATTCAGAAAGATATCGCCGACAGAATGAATTGAATTTCAATTGGTCTCAAAAAAAAAACCCAAAAAAACTATAACTGGTTTTGTCCAAATTTTTATTTTTGTACCGGACACCAATATCAACTTCTTCTCCTCAAGCTGATATGAAGGCATATTGACTTATATCACTGTAAGGAGTTGATACTTGATCAAAGGGGAGGCTCTATGAAAGTTACCTTGCAGCAGAACGATGGAAGTACGTTGTCACTTTGGAATGAAGCCTATGTTTACCTCAATGATTGCAACAAACCCTGCACTATTATCTACTGCCCATGAGGAGAGAAGTCATATCGGAAGTAGTCCAAAGTAAGGAGAGTTTTTTTTTAAGGATTTATGGTGATTGTGCGATACTCGTACAAAGGCAGGCTCACAATCAGGAGAGTGGACAGGAAAGTTATGGTTAACTCCCTTTACTATCAGCAGCATTTTTTTCAGTGCAAGTTTCCATGAGGAAATCCCTGCAATGTATGGAGAGAACAATGTAAAATTTGGCTGCATCAAGACAAAGCCTCCAGCCTAACTCAACCATTCAATTTATGTTGGATTTGGAAGATGAAACTGGAACTCATGTTGTACCCTTTTAAAGTCACTAGATGCATTCCAATGGATTTCTGTGGATTTGGATTATTAAACGAGCCGTTTCTCATCCACTATCCAACAACTATTGAGAATCTCTGGAAAGCCTGCAAACAGGAATGGAATAATATCAGCCTTGCCATACAGCAGCCATCTCTTCTGCAGTAGACGATAGTCAAGACAATAGTCCACAACCAGCCTCACCAAATAGAACACAATTGCTTGCAGTGAAAGGGATTTTCTTTGTAAACTTTCCCTTCAAAATCATAACCATAGATCATAATCAACCTTCTGTAGTTTTGATCGTTAATAACCAATAAAATGAAAAGGACCTTCTGACTCCACTCCCAAATACGAGGGGCAATTGATAAATAAGGTCTCCATGGCTGTAACTTTTTTGTTTGTTAACCGATTTTCAAAATTCTTTTTGTATCTTATACTCAAATTAGTCCTCTATGTAATGCACTATTCACTTTTCGACATAGTCCCCAGTCCTTTCCAAGCATTGCGCCAACGCGTGACTAGTTGGGTGAACCCGTCGGAGAGGAATTCCGGAGTTGTTGTCGCCACCAGGATTGAATGGCAGCGTTTACCTCGCCGTCAGAAACAACTCATGTCCCTTAAGGGTCTCTTTCTTCTTTGGGAAGTGGTGAAAGTCGCAATGTGCAAAGTCTTTCATTTTTGAACTGCAATTTTTCATCTTTGAACTGTAGGCGCTGCATGGTGTATGGTGACTCGTATGCGGGCGGACGTTATCGTACTCCAGAAGAGGGTCCAAAGCTGCCATTCAATCCTGGTGTCGACAACAACTCCGGAATTCCTCTCCGACGGGTTCACCCAACTAGTCACGCGTTGGCGCAATGCGTGGAAAGGGATGGGGACTATGTCGAAAATTGAATATGCATTACATAGAGGACAAATGTGAGTATAAGATACAAAAAGAATTTTGAAAATCGGTTAACAAATAAAAAAGTTACAGCCATGGAGACCTTATTTATCAATCGCCCCTCGTACTATAGATCCATCATTTCCACAACTAAGGGTAATTATGTAGAAGACTGGCAAAATCCTGATCTTGTTGGCCATTGCTGTCTGGTAAGCAGGACAGTCTAATTACCAACCTTATTGTTGTTCTGAACTTGGATCAACTCTGACTAGTGTGTAAGCAGACAAGTGTTTTTAGGGGTAATTTTTTGAAATAAAATTTTTAGCTTGTACAGTACATTAAAAATACTGAAAAGCTCAGCCTGAAATTTCTTTTATCCTTGAAATTAACCATGTAAAGGTGAAAATATTTAAATAAACAGTTTCTGTTCATTATACAGGGTTATTCAAAATGAATCATCTGATTTCAGAAATCCATATTTTCGAAAGTAAATGACACAGAATTATAAGTAATACATGAATACAAGGGGTAAACATCTAAGTTTTATATTGTGAACACTAGATGGCACCCATGTATTTTTCGTGAAGCTATTTCACTTAAGCTATTTGGCAGAGTTTTGCAGCCGCAGAACTGATAATGACGTCCTTTTGCGTGTTCTTGTTTGTGTGATGTGGATCAGTAATCACCTTTCAGCATGAATTTCGTAAAAAGTGCCGAATTATTCCTGCTACGGCTCAGAGTACTCGAAGGTGGTGTCATCAGTTTGAGACCAGTGCATGTCTATATAAAGGGAAAAGTGGAGGGCGATCAGGCATATCTGTGGAAAATCTTGATAGAGTGAGAGACACTTTTAATCGAAGCCCAAAGAAATCGACTGTTACATAGCTTGCCACCTAGGTCACCTGATATGACCCATTGCGATGTCTTCCTTTGGGGATTTGTAAAAGATAAGGTTTATATGCCACCATTACCCATGAATTTATGTGAAATTAAACAAAGGATTACTGCTGCTGTACATTCAATTACCAGTGACACAGAACATGTTTGGCAGGAATTTACATACCGTCTTGACGTTATGCTTGTAACTAAAGGAAGTTATATTGAACACTTGTAAAAAACAAAAAACAAAAAAAAAAACAAACTTCCATGTTTTCCCTTTGTATTCATGTTTTACTTATCATTCTTTATCGTTTATTTTTGAAAATATAGCATCTTGAAATCCGATGGTTCATTTTGAATAACCCTGTATATTCTTCAAATTATATGTGAACAACCGTTACATAGATCTAAAAATTCAGTTATATGAAGGATTGTAAGAAAGAGTGAAATTACCAAATATGATATGAGAATTTGCAAGATGATCTGCTAATTATGTTCCTTGTCACAATGAGAATGTGTGTAAGAATGATTTGAGGAGACAGTGGTTGAAGAGTTGGATTGTCCTGCACATAGTCACGATGTTAATCCCATTGAAACCTGTGGGCTGAATTGAGGCAAAGACTACAGCTAGGCCACATCACCCAGCATCTGTGACTGAACTCTCCAACACTCTTTGGGAAGAAATGAAGAAAACTTCTGAAGATAGCTGCCAAATTCTGATAGAAAGTCTTTCTCAGAGAGCAGAGACTGTAATAAAGTATTTATTCAAGACCATATTAATTTTCATAAAGTCAGGTTTGCAGTGCAAAAGTACAGGTGTTCAGAAACAAACTGGATGTGAATCCTTATTAAATGCTTCACTTACCAAAGATAAAAAGATTTAATTGCATTTGCGTGCATAAACTAAGTAAATGAGTGCATAATGGTCAATATTGCTTCAAGTAATAAAATAACAACCATGGTCTAGAATTAGTAATATATAGTACAGAGGGTGAGTCAAAAGTAGTGGCCGACTTTTAGAGTTTGACGAATTCTGGGCAAAACCATTTACCACAAGTGTATATCGCAGTTTATTAAAAGAAAAGAGTGGGAAGAAATGTCAGTACGAATTTGAATGCAATAGACAATGTGCCACCTGCGTCAGCCAGTGTAAAAATATGGCAGAAAAATTGATGATACGCGGGCTCCTTCGTCACTATTGGAAAAAGGGAACCAGTGCGCTAACAGCAGCTGCCGAAATTTGCAGGGTGGAAGGTCAGGGTGTGACAAATGAACGGACAGCACGACGGTGGTTCTCCCGTTTTTCCTCTGGAGACATGAGCCTGGCAGATGTGCCAAGGAACGGAAGACCCAAAGAAATGGATGACGCAGCCCTACGGCACCAAATGGATGACGTGGACTAGCGGCGGACATTGGAACATCACAATTAAGTGTGGTTTGACATCTGCACACGATGGGAAAGGTCAACAGGAGCTGCCAAGTTGTGCCCCACTGATGCCCGTGCAAGCACAACAATGGGTGAAGGTGTGTCATCAACTGCTAGAAAAAATTGAGGTTCTGCCACATCCTGCATACAGCCCTGACCTGGCACCTTCTGACTACCATTTCTTCCGGTCCATGGTGCACTTCCTGCGTGGACGGCGCTTTGCCAATGTCAGTGAGGTTGAAGACGCAGTGTGTGACTTTTTCGCTCAGAAACCGGAGGAGTGGTTTCGCGAGAGCATCTGCCAACTGGCTGATCGTTGGATGAAGACCATCGAGCATGATGGACTTTACTTTGAAGATTAGCAATGAATGATTCCTGTCTGGTGCCCATTTAAAAGTTTGCGCGGTGATCAGCCACTACGTTTAACTCAACCTCTGTATTTAAGGTGACATACTCTTGTAGCCCCCGAAATGTACATCTAGTTCATTAAAATAACTTATTGTGGAATTGCGGTTTCGTGTTGTTGTTTACTGATAGTGGTGTCCACAGTTTTTGGCTTATATCGTTCGTAAATGGGTTTATTTTTATGCTTATTTTTAATCTCTATTTTGTTAAAATCAGCATTTTGAGGTGTACAACTGTACAATTGGAAATTTTTCTCTACCTATAACTCAATTCGGCAAACTGAAACGAGTTTAATATACTATAAGCTAATTTTACAACTTTTCTTCATACAGATAAGGAATTATTATGTTAAACAGTTCTCAGGGAGGCACTAATGTCGACTATGAGTTCTGTCTGTCTGTTCTTCTTTGAGCACTGTGAGCTCCACTGCCTCGGTGGGAGGAACCGTGCATGGAGACTCAAATGCTGGATAGAATGTCTCTTCCCATTCAATGCCAACGCGGATAAGGCAAGAAAAAAGTTAACTCAACAAGTCTTCATAATGCACATCTCCTGGATACTGATACGAAGGAACAGCATCAGCTACAATGTAGTCCATGGATTGACATTAACTACGGTCGCTAGCGTTCCAAACGCCTTGATGATGGTCTTCTTGATAATGCCGATTTTCGGTTAACATCATTAAAACATATTTTCACTGTTTAATTAGTTTAAATGCAATAGATATCCAGAGAAATGAACGGCATGACTAATTTTAATTATCGAAACACTGTTCGAAAGTAGTCCCACCTTCGACGATCTTAACAGACGTCCGCCCATATTGGCGATCGCAAGCAAAAAAAAAGCAAAAAAAAAAACGGTCAACAACAATCTTATTTAAATCTCTACGTCATGTCTATCATTTCTCCGAAAACATAGTCATTACCAATGGAGGCTGAGGCTGATCTTCCAGGAATCGCAACAAGCAACAATCTCAGCCCCCAACAAAGAGTGCCATGGCCATAAACAATGCCATTCAAAAACGCTAAACTAACACAAACGGACACAACAATTAATCGGAAGTCATGCAATTAAAACACTACAAATACTTAAAATTTCCCCTCTAATAAACAATGGATGGATAATTTATAAGAGAAAAGGACGAGACACAACAACCCTGGAATGCAATTCTCTTCAGGATAATTCTCTAATATTTTAATTGCTTTTAGAGAATTATCCTTTTTTGCTTTGATAAAGGATAGGCTCTATCCGAAACGTCAGCTCTTTATTTGATTTTTTAATTTTATTTTGATTATACTTATATATTTATTATTTTGTTGCTTGTTAATTATTATTTAATTTCTCAGTTTTATTAACTACCCTCTAATAAACGTAATAAGCAAAACTATTATAAACAAATATTTCTCGTGATAACTCAAAAGCCCAAAACGGAAACTCACTAAAGAAAACACAAAGTTACTCACTGCGTATGAGTGAACGAACTTGCTATTTTTTTCATTATTTATTATGTGGCTAGATTTCAGAGTTCAGTAATTTCACTGTCTTAAAAATGCTATTTGTTTCTCATTCACGTAACTTATGCTGTAATGTAGCCTGAAGTGATTCAAAGAAAGATCTAATATTACAGGCGAATGTATTTTCATCTGGATGAGCTGTATGCTGAAGTTCTGCACCTCTGAAGACATGTGCTGTGCCACTGATAATGTCACAAATTTTTGTATTACACAAACCAGAAGTTTGGGCTCTTTCAGTATAGCCAGAGAAGCTTTCAAAACAATAGAATACATATAAGAAGTCACAAGTGTCTTTTTGTAATTCTAACGACCATTTTGCAGGTGCTTACTAGTTCTAGAAGGGGCAGTAGGTATGCAGCAAATTTCCTGGATTTTAAAATATTCAGGTAGTTTTTGATTTTGGCATTATCTGAAGCATTTCCCTTCTCTGGTGCAGCATTTTCTAGATGTGTAACTATAATCTGGTATGATTTCAGAACAGATTCAGCAGCATGTTTCTTGTAGTCTATCCATCTGGTTCCATTGGATTTCTGGATTATGTGCAGACCTTCTTCCATGATAATTGATAGTTCCTGCAGCTCTCGTACTCTTTTGCAACTATTTCTGTAGTAATAATAAAGATCACTTACCTGGGAGGTTGTGAAACCTTTTCTGGGAGAGGGGGTTGCTGAGCTAGGATAATTAGAGATTTTTTTTATTTTGCCATGTACCACCCTGTTGAAAGGGGGTCACGATTCGAAAAAGGTTGGGAACCGCTTACTTAGCATATCAAACACTTTTTCAAATAAGTGCCTTTGGTTTGCATCTTTTATGGTCAACTCCAGCCTGTGACTGAAACAGTGTACACTGATCAGCCACTCAAATACTCTTCTTTTAATTTGGCCACAAGTCCATTTCATTTTCCTAAGTACACAGCTGCACCATCAACTATACAGGGTGTCCGAAAAGTCTAGCACTATGATGTATATCACAGTCCAGAGGTGATGCATTAGATAGAACCAAAACATCTTATAGCAAATGGATCGTGGGCTTTCCAATTCCAACCTCAAAAGTGACCTTCAAGGTCATTCAAACTGTAACTTTTTCCTTATCAGAGATAGAAGAAAATTTCCAATTACGAACTTGTAGAGTACCCCAAAATTAATCTAAATCCATATTTACTTCAAACTGATTCAGAGGAAAATTGTGTGAGATAAATCAAGATGAAGATTGGTATGCTACCCTCCCACCATCGTGTTGAGAAGTCACAGACAAATCAATTAGTGAGCTATTTATTTCTAAACTCAAAAGGGTTGAATACTACATGTAATTTAAGTCCTGAGTTCTAAAATCGAACACAGGTTATTTTACAGTGTGTTCAACGTGTTGGCCTTCGGCTGCAAGGCATAACTGTGCACAATAGGTGATTGCCTTCTGGACAGCTGTCATTGTCATGGCAGGAATTTGGCTAATAGGCACTTCAGTTCGTCCTTGAAGTTTACGTTGTGTCCTGGGTTCCGTGGCATAAACCTTTTCCTTTAAATACCCCCAAATTGTGTGAAGAAGGCAGGGGGAGGGGGGGGACGAGTAGCAATTATCTTTATCTCATTTATCTTTCACAATTTTTCTATGAATCATTTAAAGCATAATCATAGAAGGGGAAGTAGTGAAACTCCGTAGTTCTCTTATGTTCCATCGCATGATGGCGCCACTGCTGTTTTGGTTCCAAGCTTATTTTCCTGTTAACTCTTATTTACAAAGTGATAAAATCTAAAATGAATGACCATATATCAAAAAAAAAAATTTCAATTGTATATTTATTAAACTTTATTGCCTTTTATTATTAATAAATTTAAAACAGAATTATACTCATAAAAAATAAATAACAGTTCAAGTATAATCAGAGAAAGAGTTCAAATATTAAGAGAGCAATTTTGCAAATTTTTTATTTGTTTTACTTTTCACTGCATTACATACATCTCTCCTCAATTCTCTAGCCAGAAAATAAAAACTAGTCTGGATATAATACAAAGTATAGGGTGAACAAAATACAGTTGCTAAACACTTAAATTCTTGTGGCCACACCTTACAGGACGTTAGTCTTTATATTCTTCATAACTTCCATAACAAAAAAGAAAGAAAGCAATTCGAGTTTCTATAATGACATTAACCTTCGCAAAGGCACCATTCTTTCATTACCTTTCCCCCACTCCCTCTCCCTCCAACTATTCTCTAATTTGTCAAGGGGCTTTCTACAGCTTCTTTCTGTGTCTTTGGCTTTGTCTCCCTACATTTTTCTTCCCTCCCCCCTCTATAAGCCCCTGTATATAAGACTTCTTCTAAGCCCTATTATCACTTTCACTCTATCCAAAAAGTCAGCTTTTTTACAGAATCTTGCCACGCTGTGTTCATTTCTTTTTAATAAACTAATTGTAAATTTAAAGAAACATTTTGTGTACCATAATCATAATTATGATTATGCATCTATTTGATATTTTTATTCAATTTATTTTTTAAATATACTTAATTTCATTAACAATTTATTTAACTACATAACAAAGAAAAAATAAATAAGATTTGTTCTACAATATCTTTTAAATCAAATTAAATAAACCACCCAAACTGCAAAACAATTCCTGTTATTGCAGCCAAAACTGCAGCAGTGCCACAGTTTCACAAAATTGCCGCAGAGACAATTTAGAGTGACTGCATACTTTAATGTTCAGTTGCAAGTTTATCTACAGATATCTCATCAAAAATTGTAAACTAAATTTTTTAGTTTACTTTTAACTCTGATAAAGAAATGTGTACAACAATTGGTTTCAGATAAACATTAAATCTTCAGTAATAAAAAATTATTTTCTTCTTTGTCAATGTATAAGCATAAGGAAATTTCCCTACTTCCCCTTCTATGATTATGGTTAAAGTAAACATGGATTTAGACTAATTTTGGGGTGCTCTACAAGTTCATAATTGGAAATTTTCTTCTATCTCTGATAGGGAAAAGGTTACGGTGTGATTGACCTTGAAGGTCACTTTTGAGGTCGGAAATGGAAAGCCCACTTGCTATAAGACATTTTTGTTCTATCTAATGCATCGCCTCTGGACTGTGATATACATCATAGTGCTAGACTTTTCGGACACCCTGCATAGCTACAAGCTTTTGCCTCATTGTATCAGATGAGATTCCATGCTATTCCAAAGACTTTATTAATACGTTTTTAAGACCATTAGCTGTTACCTTTTGCAAGCTCCTCAGTTCTAGAAATTTTGTTGTAACTTTGCTATCTTTTAGGTATTTGATCATGATGAGCTTGTTTTCTATATTAGAGACATCAGATGCACCATCACTCAGCTGTGGGAAATGCTCAGACTGAGCATTCTCATTGACAATAGAATTTTTAATAGTTTCACCAATATTTCCTGTAAATTCCTGACATTTCTTATTAGTGTGGTAAGATTCACCTAATTTCACTCCTTGCTTCTTCTCTAGTCTGATAATTGCATTAAATGCAGTAAATGGTAATTCGTGTTTAGCAACAGTGTAGGCTACATCTGTTAATTTACACACTCTTTCTGCCTCTTCACGATTTGCAGTTGAAAAAGATTGTCCGATAGGAGTTTCCAGTACTGCTTGAATGCTTTGCTAAATTGTCTTTCTTTAGCGCACTTCCCGTGATTCCAGTAATAAATGCACTGCTAAAATTTCTTACATATTTCAACCCAGTCATTATAGATCATTTGCTCCATACACAGCACTGTGGCATTGGTTGCGAACTTTATGGGATCACGAGATCACTCCTGATCTGTGATGATTTATTGTCCTTTGTCTTTATACTCGGAACACAATTTGCAACTAATCTTGCATACGCAGCCACTGGAATCAGTCTCTTAATTGATCCACCTTTCTTCAGGATCCAGTTTGGAAACCCATACTTTTACAGTATTAAGTTTCACAGGCATCGGATATATCCAAAATTTGTTGAAAAAAATGGTATTAATGTAAGCCAAATCCATGTTCCTCTCAAAAGTGAAACCAACTTCTTAATGAAATTGTTGCCAGACCTTTTTTTCTAATCACTAATCACTTAAATTAGCAAAACAGTAAGCAAAGACATCGAAATAGAATCCATGCCTTTTAGTAAAATTGTAGTTATTGTAGGAAAGCTAAAATTATTTTAATCTGATTATTTTTCTGTCTGACATCAAATCGAAAATGATGAAAATTTTTCAACTGTGCAACTTCGTAACACATATCCGTTAACCATAACTGAAAATACAGTGAAACCTGCCTGTCCTAATATTATGAATTTATATTGTTGATTTGAATTACCTATACACTCTAACCTGCTTATTACGAACTCTCTTAATACAAAATCCCGTTTAATAAGAAATTATTCTCTGGCCCGACCCCGTCAATGTAATTTGCATGTAAAATTGCCCCAATAATACGAACATTTTTTTATGAAAATACAGTTATTACGTAAAAATTTTGGCAAATTTTTTTGTTTTAAAAAAGGTTTTTTAAATAAAATAAGAGTTTTTTTTCATGAAAATAAGGTGTCAAAATCGTAATCTCAGAATTGGAAAAAAAAATTTGGTCTCCCCCACCCCTTCCGATGGAAGAGCGGCCGTTAAAAACCTCTCCGTTTTAAGCCTAAGTACAAGATCAGCAATTTTCCATAATAAACATGTAAAAATGATCACATCCTTTATTTTTAAACGAATATTTTTAATATTACAGTTCAGAATTGTCTATTAACGTAAAAAATTACGCAGAAATTAACTTTTTAAGAACTATGTAAGCAAAAAATTAATTGTTAAAAATAAACAAACCATGATAATGGATTATTTTGTCCAGAACATAGAATAACAATAAAAGATAAAAATTGTTTATTTTTTGTCTTTGATATTACGAAAAGATTTTTGGTTCTGTAGGATTTCGTATTAAACTGGTTAGAGTGTATTATATTTTACGCATACACGATGAAAATACAACTATTTTCTAATTTTTAAATAAATTTATATTTACCTAATAAAAACGCGTGTTGATTAACATGATTTAGTGGTCCAAAATCCCGAAAAGCTGGCCAAAATTCAAAAAATCAGTTTCGAGTTCTCAATATTAGTGTTTCAGAAAGAGAACTAAATTCCTCATCAAATGTTACCAATCTCAGATTTATAATTTTTATACTTCAATTTCCAGTTCAGTTCAAAGTTGACCTTTGTACGAAACAATTGTGACAATTCAAAATAATGGAGATTTTACTTGTCTGGTTTTTTGGGTATGTTTTAAAAACTAAGTTTGCAAATCAAATTTTGCACAGTGCATTATATTCTTGGAAGTATGTGCAATAGAAAAATATACTAACAATAATAATAAAAACATTGTTAGTGTTCACATGCAAGTACTAACAAGCACGTGTTACAATGTTGAGTGTGTAACTCGAAAGCTACTCGCTGGAATTAGATAAAATTTTAATGGTTTACACAGTTTTATGCACCCAATGATTTTCCCAAATTTCATTTCATCTTCCTAGATGTTATAGAACCTGAGTTATTAACATGTTGATCTTGATGGCGGCATTTTGATTTCTGTTCAAATTTCAGTTAGCGTTCAAATTCGGACAGTGTTCATATGAACTTTTTTTTTGCTTAGAATCACCCATACTACCTCCCTTAAAGTTTGTAGAAGTATTTTTGAAACACCCTGTATATTTCACATTTGTTTATTTGTATGCTTGTCTGTTTGTGTGTCCTTAATAATCTCCTAAAAGTATTTACTACCAAATTGTGTATATTTTTTTCTGGCACCCAAACTTAAGTATAGAATGGGTTTTGTTTAGAATGTTGAACAATTCTCATTAAAGATATGAATTTTGACGTTAAAAGAAATATGTGCATGTTTGGAAATATCTGGTGTTCTGAAGCATTCAAGAGCGAAATCCTTGATGAGTGCATCTTGTAACACTCATGGCAAGTGTGTTTATAATAAATACCAGTGTTCTCCCCAAAAATTTTTATCAGGTGGGTGGAAAGATAAAATAACCGGTCAGACAAAAATTAAAAACAAATAAAATATTATGCAGTGGTGTGCAGTTTTTCGTATATTCAGCCGGGCTGCGCACCCATTCAAAAGGGCCTGGGGAGAAGAACCCTGAATACTTAACAATTCTGGACTGGACTGTATGTCATCTCACACACATCAACATACAGAGAAAAAGCATATCGATATGCTTGAAAAGATCTTTTAAGAAAAACATAACATTTTTAACCATAAACAAAGAGTCTAAGCAAGGGTCTAATCTTTGGCCTCTTTGGCACTCTTTCGATATCCTTCACCTGAGCAACAACACAAGCAAGATTCGCTATTACTTTGCTTCGTTTAGACATTTTTTGGAATTTAAGTTTGCTATTTTGGTTATGTTATGCTGTTTTCAGTTATTTGGATCTCAGATTCGTAATCAGCGACCTCTAAAACCCCAATATACAAACTTTCGTGTAAATCAAATAATTTTTGACATTTTGGCCAGCTTTTTGGGATTTTGGACCACTGTGTGACTGTTCAAAAACGTTTTTGGATTTAATGTTTTCTGGAAGCTAACAGTTTCTTATAAGACTCATTAAAAGATCACTGTCTTTAACGGAATTTTTTCCTGTCCCTTGCTATTCCGTTAAGGACAGGTTTTTGAATTTCAATTCTATCGTGTTTCCATCATCCTGGACGGCAAAACTGATGTCATTTCTGTCGATGTTTGCCACATGCGAGTACCAGGCTTTACTGTAATTGCAGATCATCAAATATGACCTTGAAATTTCTTTCGTTGAAAAGGGTATTTAATGCACACCAACGATTCAAAACTTTGACCAAGAGGCAGTGATTAAACAGAAAGATGTTTGCAAACTGGCGGCAGCGGGATGTTGGCATACGCTATCCACATACAATTAGAAAATTTAAGAAATCTCTGGTATTTGCCCCAATCCTGTATTTTTAGGTAGTTAATATGTAATATTCAGATGGGGAAGTGTGAATAGCAGATTTGCATCCCAAACATGGAAAATGCATATCATTTGTATAATTACCTAGCGTTGAAGCATATCTCTCTTATTTAGTCAATATTTATTATGCATAAACTACTTTAAAAATTCATTTTTTTTTATTTGCCTATTATTTTTTTTATTTTAAATTAATGTTTTGAAAATTTTACCTAATCTAATGCTATTGAAAGAAAATGAAAAAAAAAACAATAGTAATTTTCAAATTTATTATTTTTTTTATTTAGTGGCGGTGAATTAAAAAAAGTAACTGATATTTTTACGAAAATGTTCATGGATCCTCATACAAAAGTTAGTATTTGTTTTTGGTACACGTTTTCTTAAACCATTATATCTTTAAATATTAGATCGTTTACCTGAATTTTTCCTGTTTATAAAGTCCTGTTAATTCTGGCTTCCAACTGAACTGGTTTCAAGCTGGATGCTTCTGCCATCTGCTTCCCTGTAATCAGCAAAGGGAAGCAAAAATTAGGTTTCATTGACAAACCTTGTTTATACAAGAAAATAAGAGTACATCATTAATACTCTAGTGATATTTTTAATTATCTAGTTGTGCATGCTTTTCTGCATCTATAAAAAATGCTTGAAAATTAGATTATCATACATACTGTCGAGCACTTTCCAATTGAGCTATTGAAATACAGTGAAATCTCCAAATAGCGGACACCAATGAGTGATGAATTTTGTCCGCTAAATAGAGTTCTCCTTTATTTAGAGGGAAAACAAGAGTTCCTATCAAAGGGACCGGTACTTGTTAAACTGTCCTTTAATTAGAGGTGTCCTCTATTAGGAGGTATCTGCTATGGTAGGTTTCACTGTAATAGTTTGTGATTATATTTATCTACTAACATTTGCTGCTTTGCAACTGAATCATCCAATGAAGATTTAACCAAACATTATTATTAAAAGATATGACATAATAAAGGGCAACAATAATTTACATTTTAATATTTACAAAACAGAGTGTATTCTCTTTACTTTGTTTTATTATAGCAGTAATTATCTACCGTCGTTCTCTTGGTCATGTGATTCATGATTGGATGAAGCTCAAGCTGCTACTATATCATGAAATTAAGAGATCTTGGCAGTTGCTGTTCCAAAATTTTTCCACCCATGGCTTACTTCATATGCATTTGCATGCAGTGGCTAACTTAACATGCGTTTGCATCTGTAGCTGTATGCATTGGCTAGTTTACAATTCAGTGGAAACTAGGCATCAGTCATGAATTTTCATTATAGTGCCTACTTGATGTTTACCTATCAAAAATATCTAAAATATTTGTAGTTAAAAAAAGCTGCACATTTTACCATTTTCCTACTTAAACTGCAATGCCTCATAAATGCATAATAATAATTGGTTCAAGTGTTTGGGATATTATGAGGGTCAGTCATATGAAAACCGGAAATATTTTTTTACAGCTCCTTTATTACAGACAGAGTTGGAGCAAGTACACTATTTTTCAATGTAGTCCTGTTTTTGATGCATTCCTGCCACCGAGTCGGGAGGGCATGGATACTTCGGGGAAAAAAAATCTTTTGGCTGTGCGTGCAGCCACTCATGCACCGCTTGTTTCACCTCCATGTCAGTCACGAATTTTTGACCACCTATGGAGTACTTTAGTGAGCCAAAGATGTGGAAGTCGGAGGGCACGAGGTCGGGAGAGTAAGGAGGATGGGGGAAGCACTCCAAGCACAAGTCCTGGATAGTCGCCACGGTCGCACGAGCCGTATGAGGTTGCGCGTTGTCATGCTGGATGAGAACGCCTGTTGAGAGGAGTCCGCGTCGCTTGGTGCATAGCAGGTTTCAGAAAATCACGTACCAGTTCACTAGAGGTGGCAATGGTCACAGTCTTATCCATGTAATGTTCTACTATGCGGCCCTTTTGGTTCAGAACAGGGTCAGCATCACCTTTCCTGCAGGTAGCTGGCTGTGAAACTTCTTCGGCTTTTGTGAGGTTGAGTGTCGCCATTCCTTACTGGAGCGCTTGGTCTGTTGTTGGTAGTGATGGACTCAAGACTCTCCTCCAGTCACCATTCGCTCCAAAAAGATGTCACCTACAAGTTCGTAGCGGCACAGCAGCTCCTGGCAAGCATCTACTCTCTTCATTAATTTTGGGTGTCAACCGATGAGGGACCCATCTTGCGGCCACTTTCTGGTATTTAAGTTTATCATGGACAATATGCTTAGCAGTGCCATGACTGACCTGTAATGCCATTACAATGTCATCGATGGTGACCCGTCTATCCTGCAGAATCATCTCCTTCGCCGCTGCAATCACCTCGGCTGTCACAAGACTATGTGCCTGGCCTGGCCTCGGCATGTCCACCCAATTTGTTGTGCCGCTGCTGAATTTCTTACACTATTCGTTCACCTGAGTCTGCAATACACATGCAGCACCATACTGTGCCAACATGCGTCGATGGATTTCTATTGGTTTCGTGCCTTCACTGTGTAGGAAACGGTGCTCTTCTTTGGTGCATTCCAACAGAGGAGCCGCCATATTGGAAACACCCGTATCGCACCGATGGGTCACATGGGGACGCGGGACCAAGGCCAATTGATGGCGGAAGAGTCCACACGCATGCGTACCGGGTCTGATTGCAATGGGAGCGGTTTTCCGGTTTTCATTTGACTCAGCCTCGTAGATTTTCATCCTGTATTCATTTTGAATAAAATCTAGTACTGTATCCCATTTATGTTAATAAATAAGAGTACTTTACTGATAATCAGGAAATGATGAAAGTCACAGTTAACAAGATACTGCAGTTTCCGTCACAATACAGTAAAAGTCCTATAATCCATAACCAAGTTGTTGTTTCATTGGTTCATTGAAAGTGCTGAGCTACCACATATAAGCTTCATCCCTCCCCCTCCCTCCCCCGTTGCAATTTAATGCTATTGTTTACATTTGCTCGAGGAGTTAAGCAAATTGTTGAATGCTTGTCACTGTTTAGTGCTCTTTCGGATGGAACGTTTGCAGTGGTAATGGACATGCTGAAAATGTGTTATGCTAAAAAGAAGTTAACTAATTTTAAATGTAGAAATTAAGATTAAATGAAGTTAATTAAAATAGTTCCGTATTATTCATTGAACAACGACACTTAACAAGATACTGCAGTTTCCGTAATGATACAATAAAATTCCTATAATCCAGAACTGAGTTGTTGATGGATCATCAGAAGTAAAATGTTACCA
>JAHWFO010072146.1:28491-53264 GCA_023313115.1 Rhysida immarginata
GAGAATGAATTTGCCCATGGTCCCAAGACTGCATCTTTACAGGTCTTCTGGTCCTTTTTTTAATTCCATAGGCATCACCTTTATTGATAACATTTTGGACAACAATTTGTGAACACTGTATAACTGATACTATTTGCCTTGTTGATTTTCTTTTCTTTTACCATGTAGAAAACAAATTTTCCTTATTTCTTTCTCTGTTAGTGATTTTTGGCATAGTAATTAAAACACTTTTCGGTAAAAAAAAAACATGAATGGATAACACCTTACCTTTACTTTTAGTAATGGATTAACTCAATTTGTATGTTAATATGCAATTTAAATATTCAAATTCTAATGATTTCATCTTGAATTTATGCTTTCATTACACATGTAAAATGCTTTCGTTTGTTTTAAAAATAAAATATTTGTAATTTCTGATATCTGTAAATGGGGTATTTATTTACTTGCGTTAGATAATGCATTAAAAAAATGTGGGCTATTAAACAATAAGTGTACTTGTGTGGGTGAGTTTATATTTTCTTTACAGAGTGTTTTAGTAATAGATCTTATCATATATGAATGAATAACTTTGTCACATCTGAATTGTAGAATTTAGAATTCTTGGAATAAAATTTTTGATTAATAATCATCTACTTTGAATAGAAAGAAAATGTATCTCCAAACAAAAACCACAAAAAAAAAAAAGTTAACAGCCTTTTAGGAATGTTAACTACACAAGTATTGAAATTTTTTTTCTTTTTCATTTCTATTTTTAACAGAGAATCGTTTGCTTTGGATCAGCAATTTACGGTTATTATGAGGTTCCTCGTTGATCATACACAAACTCCAAATGTAAAGGTAATAAGATGATATGAGATCATCCACGAAATGCTTGATAATGCCTCTAAATAATATACTTTCTTTTAAAATATATCTTAATAATTTCCCCCCTATTGATTTATTGATATACAGGTGAAATTAGCAGTTTTAAATTATTTGCATGTCTTATGTCAATTAATGAATCCATCAGATTTTGTTGTTAATGCTGATGCTCAAGCTGCTATTTCAAAGATAATATTATGGGCAGCTGATCCAAAAAGTGCTGATATTAGGAGAGTGAGTATTAGTATCAGACATTAACAAATAGTTTTAATGCCTTTTTTAAAAGGAAATCATTTCATAGTAATGTTTGATTTAAATATGTGTGTGAAACATTAATATTTGGAATATGCTTAAGGCTCTCTTTTGTATTTTTAGGCTTCTCAGTCTGTTGTAATAGCATTGTTCAATTTGAATACACCAGAATTCACAAGATTATTGTCACAACTACCCAAGACGTATCAAGTACGTAGCATATTTACTCTGTTGTTTTTTTTTTTGCTTATTTTTTTAATTTCTATTGAACTCTGATTTAATTAAACATGTTATCGATTGTTAACAGTTCTTGGAGGAAATTTTTATTATGGTACATAGAGAGGTGGAGTAAATAGCATTTTGTTATTATTTTATGAGTAGGCATGTACATATACTCTTCTAAAGAATTAAGGGGTCAACTTTTCTACAGTGCCACCTTTATATGGATTATGGGAATATACCAAATTTTTTGTGTACAGGTGGACTCTCTTTATAACAAACAGTTAGTGACCAAAAAAATTCGTTCCTTATAACGAAAGAAAATGTTCTAGATTCCATTTTAGTTAAAATTGATGACTGAAATTCGTTCCTTAAAACAACTGCTTGAAAAATTTTAATGCAAAAAAGTATAGAGCCATAACCCCGGGATAAGAAAAAAAAGTAAAATTTATCGAAAAAATTACTTATTTCCAAAATATGACAACGTATCTCTTTTCAGTTTTTCCTTTCAGCATTCTATACGCATTCTTAACTTTGAGTTTAAAATCGGTGGTCGATTGTTTTCTTTAACTAACCATATTTGCAATGTCCAGACAAGTGGAATTGTAGGATTCAAATAGAATGAAAGCCCGTTTCCTGTGCTTTTTTTTGTCTTTCTGAAAGCACGTGATCACTGGCAGCGAAAAAAATGATTTCTCTCTTTCCAAGTTTTGTGAAAATTTGTTGCAACCAACAGTTATGTGATTATTCCGGGAACCAAAAATTTTTGTTCGTTATAATGAGGAGTTTGTTTTATTGAAATTCGTTACGAAGTTGTGTGTTTTTGCTTTTTTACATTAAATCGGTTACAATCTGCTGGGATTTCAAAAATAATTCGTTACATTGAGGAGTTCATTATAAAACGAGCCCACTTGTAACAAATTTCTGAATTATACCATTTATCTAAGGGGAATGCAGTACCATCTTTGCCCTTTACAGGATGATTACACCCCAAATAGTACAGATATACCCCAAATAAGAGTGGAAACCAACCATAGTGCAATCAGGAAATGAGTCATTTGTGATGATACAAGGGTGAGTCAAATGAAAACTGGAAAACCGCTGTAGAAAATCAAAAACCTCTCCCATTGCGATCAGACCCGGTACGCATGCGCATGAACTCTCCTGCCATCAATTGGCGTTGGTCCCGCGTCCCCACGTGACCCAGTGGCGCCATACGGGCGTTTCCAATATGGCGGCCCATCTGTTGGAATGCATCAAAGAAGAGCAGCGTGGAGTGATCGGTTTCCTACACAGTGAAGGCATGAAACCAATAGAAATCTATCGACGCATGTTGGCACATTATGGTGCTGCATATGTATCGCAAACTCAGGTGTACGAATGATGTAAGAAATTCAGCAGCGGTGCAACAAGTTTGGTGGACGAAAAAGCCAAAGTTCCGCAGCCAGCCGCCCGCAGGAAAGGTGATGCTGACAGTGTTCTGGGACCACAAGGGTCCCATAGTGGAACATTACATGGATAAGGGCTAGATGGTGACCAGTGCCACCTATAGTAAATTGGTGCATAACATTCTGAAACCTGCTATATGCACCAAGCGCCGCGGACTCCTCTCAACAGGCGTTCTCATCCAGCATGACAACGCACGACCTCATATGGCTCGTGCGACTGTGGCGACTATCCAGGACTTGCATCTGGAGTGCTTCCCCCACCCTCCTTATCTCTCGACTTCACGCCCTTCGACTTCCACATCTTTGTCTCACTAAAGGACTTTTTAGGTGGTCAAAAGTTTGTGACTGACACGGAGGTGAAACAGGCGGTGCATGAGTGGCTGCATGCACAGATTGAAAAATAGTGTACTTGTTCCAACTCTGTCTGATAGCTATAAAAAAATATTTCCGGTTTTCATTTGACTGACCCTCCTATGTATGAACCGTAATTGTTATCATCATATAGGATGTATCAAAAGTCTTCATCCTATTTCATTTTTTTATATAAATAAACATACAGAAGTGGGTCAAGTTGCAAAATGCTTAGAATATGCAACAAGTTTTGACCTGGTATAAGTGTTCAATGTGATCCCTGCAAGCTGCTTAGAATATGTTCACTCGATATACAAATTCCTCCCGTATTTGCTAAAGCATGTTTGGTTCACTTCATTAAGATGGCTGTGATTAGAGTTTGAGTTTGCTGGTAATCTGAAAGTTCTACAAAAATTGCACTGCATGGTAATTATTATTATATTTGAATTCTGAAATGCACCAAAAATTCCTATAAAACAAAATTAACAATTTCAAAACTAAAAGAAATAAACTTTATCAAAATGAGTTTTTCAAGAACTGATTGTCTACTTATAATTCTGAGATTTTGAAGTCTTCTCTAAAGTATTTCCTCTTGCACTTTTCGAAGTGAAGGACGTGAAAGGCTTTGTGCTGTGGGGAAGCCATTTTGACATAAACTGACAGAAGCTCACAATTGAGAGTAATCAGTAAACAATAACAAATGCCTGTTTCTGAAAACCGTGGACAGAGGGCGGAATATGTGCGGGGCAAAAAGCCTCTTGATAGCATTAAAATGTGCTATGGTTTCTGAGTTTACTAATATTTTATGTTTTAAACCGTGTCTTCGGTTTAATAATTACACCAATTTAATAATGGTGAGAACGTGCGTAGCGGTGCATTGTTCAATCGGGCCAAAAAAAAAATTCTGAAATTTCTTTCCACCGGTTTCCAGGCAATTCTGATCGCCATTTAAAATGGATAAATGCTATGGATAGAAACGATTGAAAAACCAACACTATATTCTTATCTATGTGGACAGCATTTTGTTATGGGTAAATTCAAGAATTTCTTCACGTGATTTCTTGTACTGTTATGTAATATATTTTAACAAATATTTGCAATAATAAGTTCGTTAAATAAAATATAAAGACCCGACAATTATTTCCATTTTTCATCATTTTCAAGAATCAGATGTTTTAAATTTTTCAGAGTTGTTCGTTGTATTCAATAATTAAATGTGATGATGTAAAGCTATTGTTAAAGTTCCATTGTTTGGAAATTTATTTTAAGATGTCTTTAAGTTATTTATTAAGTTTATTTGAGTATTTAACATTCCTGATTTATTTTCAAACATTAATTAACACCTTTGATAATTAACAATTATCAATTAAATTTCACATTAATTAACAATGCAGTGAAATTTACAAATTAACCTGCAACAGATATGACATATTTCACATACGAAGAACGGGTAGACAATTTAATGTATAGAGAACATATTAATTCCATAAAATATACAAATAATAATCAAACTTTGCTAATCATATCATTCACACAGATCGTAAGTTTAAAAAAATTGATGAAACAATGGAAATTCTAATCTAATCCAAAGACAATAATAAACTTAGTAGCTTGAAAAATATGGAAATTTTTAACGCCAAACAAACAAATAAACCATGCATATTAAATACTCCCGCAGTTTCAGTGAGGTAGTTATAAAGGTCTCCGTACTCTACTACATAGGGCCAAAGTGAAGGATCGTCCATCCACTCATCTTCCTTCATTGCGTAAGGGTCTTTTATATAAATTACTTCGCCAAGTTTAAGTTTTTTAATAGGTCACCTTTTTGAAGGATAATCTTATTGTTTCGCGTAATTAGACAACGCAAATTTATTGGTTGATAACCCTAAAAGTTGCAACTCAGTGCAAGCAATCCCTGCATTCTCGGCCACAGTTTGCCCCGCAATATGGCGGCTTGGTCAGTGTGACGTCGCAGTGAGATTACTCTGAATTCTTTCAGGTGCGCTTGGGAGACATCTAGCAGCAGTGAAACAAAATTTGATGATCCCTTCTTTCCAATGAAATGCAAACTGTTTACCTGCAGTCAACGGTTGTGGAGCTATAGCATTTTGAAATCAGATGAAGACTTCTTTATTCATCCTGTTTACTGATAATTACAAGAAATAAGAAGGCATGAAGGGTATTATGCTACCTCAAGAAGGTCACATGGAGCATCATGTTGCACAGCAGCCTGGTGTTGCAGTCTGTGTTCTAGAGACTGAACATACGGCATGAAGAGACAAAGCAGTTCCCAGATATCCTGGGCAAATTAGGCCTAGAGCCAACACCATTAGAGACTATCATTTTATGTTGAAGAATCATACAGCTACTGTCAGTGGCTTGGATTCTTTTTCATTTCAGTTTTCATTGTTTTCACATTTCATGTGATACATAAAGAAAATTTTTTATCTGATTAAAACTGTTGATATATTATGTTAATAAAGTTCCGTTCTCTTCATTCTTGCTGTGCTGTTTTTGCATTTCCAACTTGTGGACCTTAATTCTTTTGAGGAGTGTGCATGTTCAAGTTTTTAAACTTTTGTACTCTGTAACATACCCATAAATAAACACTCAGTCTTGAAACTTTGTGAGGTGCTTTTGCCACCTTTTGGCAACAAATATTCATTCTTGAAATTTTGTAGGGAGCTTCTTTTATCTCACCATCTTCATCACTGTGGAATAGCTTAGTGGCATGTGGTCCCGATGATTATCAATTTTATTGACATGACCTATGAAGACCAGTTTTTTTTTCAAATCGGGTTGGTGGAGGAGTTTCTGTTATGGTCGAGGATCTTTTGCTTATCGTAGCAAAACCAATTTAGCAGTTGTCAGTGGTAACATGAATACCATTAAGTATCAAGAGCAACTACAAGATCCCCTTCTTCCATTCATGCATTGTAATCTTACATGTGCATCTTGGCATGCAGCTAAGACAACAAAAACATGGTTGGTGAATCAAAATATCACAACTTTAGGTTGGCCTGGTGGAACTATTCCCAATAAAAGACTGTGAAAAACTAGCAGAAACAATGAAACAATGTGATCGTTTTTTGTTTTTTTTTGTTTTTTTTTTAATAACCAATGACGTTGATCAATCGAAGTTTATGGCTATTTCGAAAACCTCGCTACATTCAAGACCATTTATGGTCAAGATTAACAGTGGCTCTAAAACGTGTTAACTGACTCTTTGTCGTGTGAACATAAAATTAAAGTTAAAAATGAAATGAAGTTTCAACAGGCAAAGCTTGTCAAGGAGATTGCCCGAAAAGATTGTAAAGGTCTGTTGTAAAGGTCCGTTTCCACTCAAGTTTCCAGTGTGCTGTTCTCAACTGATAATGCATGACATATAGTGCATTTGTTGGAACATTAATCTGCTCTGTTAAACAATGTGCGTTCTGCTTTATGCATTCATCTGGCCTAAGTAAATATTTGTTTCCTGCTTGTGCACAAGGAACACGGCAGCTTTTTTATGGTACACACTATCTCACAAAAAAAAAGAAATTTAGTGTTGAAAACCTACAGTTAAATTCAAAATACATACCATAAATAATTTAAAAAATGTGAACTCCTTTTTAATTGAAATAATAGATATAAACATAAATTAATAAAAACAACTGATAAATAAAGGTCACCCGATGTGGAGAAACATAAATAATGAAATTGATTAACTTGAGAGAATAAAAAAAAACAAAAAAAAAACTCTTTTTCCACAACGAAACAGGAAATGAACAAAAAGAAAAAGACCGATAATAAAATGAAAAAATACAACCTGAGTCTGTAAGCGCTTTTCGAAAGCTTTGCTTTCATCATTCAGCAGCCAAGGAGCACCTCGAGAGAACTTGAGAGAACTGACTTGGAATAGAACATGCTGAGTATTTATAACGGACAGAAGCCAATCAAGACAAAAAGATCCAACTGAATTTTATTGATTGGGTAAGTGCGTCGCCCATTTGATCAATGGTGATTCGCTAATAGGACCCCTATTTAGGTTGAGTAATAATTTTTTATCTGTATTTTGAATGGCTAAGCTTTCGAAGGCGTCCAGAAGGTGTTTCTTGTTTATTGACTCAATAAGTTTTACATTGCTTAATAAAAATTCATGCCCGGTATCTAGCGAGTGTTTGGCTATGGATGACTGATTCCCTCTACCACATCTTGTGTGTCTCATGTGTTCTTCGAATCTTGTTTCAATATTCCGGAAAGTTTGTCCTTTGTATCTCATGGGGCATTGGGAACATCTAGCTTCATATATTCCTGATTTCTGTAGTGGTGGAATCGGGTCTTTTGGATTAGGTAATAAATGCCTGGTCTGGTTGGGATTGCTAAAAGATAACGAAATATTAAAAGATTTAAAGACAGAATTGAGACCTTTGATTAATGATTTATTGTAAGGTAAGGATATGACTCTCCCTGTATTTTTAGTCCGGTTGAGGGTAGTGATTTCGTCCATAAACTTTTTTAACTTCCTCTTCCTTACCAAATCGGTGATGGTACTTGTGTTATATCCATTTTTAACTGCAATATTCTGAATCAAGGAAATTTCGATGTTCTTCTGATCATCGGATTTTCATCATTAGATTTTCTACTGTTACTGTGTTTTTTTTACTGTAACATTTTTCTACAAGACCTTCTTTTCATCTGTGTTTCGTCTGCATCAACCAGATCTCCGTAAGACCCCCACTTCATTATTTGTGTTTCTCTGCATCGGATGACCTTTATTTATCAATTGTTTTTATTAATTTATTTTTATTTCTATTTCTTTCAAAAAAAAGGAGTTTACATTTTCCAATTATTTATACAGGGCGAGTCAAAAGTCTGTTACCCCCTTCCTATCTTGGATACCAATGTAGTTACACAAATTCCAATACAGGGAATGAATAGGAACTCCAGGGTGCACTGTCTGATGGACCACCTTTCATCATCTCAAATATGCAAATTAGGACACATCCAAATTCTATCTCGAAAACCATAAGAGATACACAAAAAATTCCAATTGCATATTTCTTCAACAGCAAGTTCCAATATCTTGACTATCATATTAGAAACCAACTTATTAATTGCACCCTTGACTGATGTTCCAATCATAAGGAAGATGCCTATAATTTATTATTGCAGGCAGCACATAACTTTTGTTAATCTTTGATGTCATTGTCCACATACTCCATATGGGATGCAATAATAATAATAATAATAATAATAATAATAATAATAATAATCTTTCTATATATATAAAGAAGGATGTTTGTGGCTTTGTGGGTGTGTTTGTTTCTTATACAAATCTACAGTTTATTCCGATTTTGATGAAATTTTCCATACTTGACCTTCAAAGCATGAGGAAGGTCACTGTCTACCTCAGATTTCGAAAAATAATAAGTATTGATAAAAAAAATCGATATTCATGGTTATGGCAAGGCATATTAATAAGAAATATCTCATGACCAACAATGCAAGGCAAAGTTTGTGCAACAATAGTTATCAACAATGGTATCAACACGTAATTCACAAACACTCTGCACAGACCAACGATGCAAGGAAAAGTTTGTGCAATATAGATAAGTTTCAGTTTGTAACAATGCATAGAATTCCTGTAATTCAGGCTTTTCTTAGAAAAGAGAGTTCTTAGTACTTAACAATTTCTTGAAAATCTTTAAAAATCATCAGTAACTGGAGATAATGGAGAGTTAGCAGACTATTGAGAAAGAGTGGAACGACGACAGAGGAAGCACTGCTTTTTGAGTGCTGTATTGAGCAAATGGTAAGTAAGTAAATAGAAGAATAGGCGAATGCTAGACTACACAAAGTGATGAATGGCCAAGTTTTGCTTCAAGACATGGAGAGAAGAAGAGTGGGAATTACAACAACATCGAGTGTACATCTAAAGTAAGATTACATAAGTAAGAAATTATTTAGAGTAGCAGTGGCATCCTTGGAGAGGTCCATCCATTGTGAGCCTTTAAAATATTTTTTTTTCGAATTTTCATTAAGAATTTTTACTGTATTAATTCTAAGCGTTTTCTAATGTTTATTTTTATGATATTGCAAAATTTAATCCAAAAAAAAATAAAAATCCGAGCCACGCCTGGGTTATCACCTAGCTTATTTGGTAGCACAGCATGAAATTAACATTGTTGGGGAGGCTACAGCAAAGAGAAGGATTTTCATGTGTATCTGCATATGCAAAGCTGGAAATTCCGGAAAATGCAAGCATATAATTGGAACTTTTTCGGTTAAAGGTCAGAGTAGCCTCCTCTAATTTTCTCGGATTACATCGATCAGCCCTGTCACGCTTATGCTCTGAATTTATTATTGTAACACATCTAATTAATAAGTAAATGATTTATCGTATTATAGAAATTATATTTTAAGAAATTGATGTGGAAAAAATCAAGAAAGTCCTGTGATGGTATATGTTAAATGATGGGCAGCCATATTTCTCTATAATTGGTCATTAATGTCTGCTTGGCCGCCCGTCATTTAACGTACACTGTCACGGAACTTTCGTGAATATTTTCCACATAAATTTCTTAAAATACAATTTCTATAATATGATAAATCATTTACTTATTAATAAGATATGTTACAATATGAAATTCAGAGCATAAATGCAACGGAGCTGATCGATGTCTGCCGAGAAAATTAGGGGAAGCTACTCTGGACTTTTACCTCGCGTTACCTCGCTTGATTTTCTTATAAATAAGTTCTAAAAGAAGGCGAATCATTTACTTATTAACTAGAAGTAAAACAGTAATAAATTTAAGGCCAGGAAAAAGGGGGCCTTTTAATTTGATCAACTTTTAAATTTTACTAATAGTTGATCCAGGGGACTAAATTGACGATTACAGGGACTACTGTAGTCAGTCCGCGTGCACTGCCCTCCGATCGGCTAACGTTCACAGCCCTTTTCATTCCCGCGTTTTCAGCCCGGGAGCAGGGTGGGGGAGAAAGTGCATTCACACCCGAGAAGAAACATGCAACATAGAGAATTACAGGTAAAAAAAAAAAATCATCTTTTAAAATGCAAGGGGCAGATATACGTGTATTTTGGTTCTTGCTTCACAAATTTTAAAACTCGCAGCAACACCTTCCTGCGTGTTATATCTGTTGGTAAACGATGACGGGATATGGCAGTGCTTCGTTTTTTTTTTTTATATTTTTTTATACATTGTGGCATGCTACAGTATCCATTGGAAATACAATTATTTTTCTTCGTTCTTCCAAAATTCGCACCTACAGAACTTCGTTCTTCATCCATCTTATGTTGCACAAAATAATTCACCGATTGTTTTTTGAAATGAATTGTTTTAATTTTTTTCGTTTCTGAACGGTACAGAAAATAAATATATAATAAGATAGCACTCCTAGTCTATGTTACATCATTTAATCTCAGGTGCACAAAAAAATACAACTTGCCTTACATCAATGATTATCCCAGCTTTCACACGTGATGCTTTCCACTATCTTATACCACTCATGTTGGTTTCGCCGCGGAACACCAGAGGGCAGATCGATATCTTTCACTCGCGAATAGTCATTACTTCCGTTTCATACTAATATCCCCTCCACATCGAAGCTCATCAACCAAACTTTTATTTATCCAACTTTATAAAGTGTCCATAACCCAACTGTGAGTCCGATCACTAAACATATTCTTAGTATTGCATTATCTACATGCTACTAGCTCAAAAAAAATATTTACTTCAAAAGATTACAAAACAAATTATTATCATTATCTCAGAAAAACTCACCTCCATGAATCTATAAGCATAAAACTCATTATAAACACGTGAAACGTCACAAAAGAGGAATAGAAAAGAAAAAGAATTTATTTTAAATGAATTTGAAGATCATCTTCTGCATACTTGCTTTTATTTCTCAGTATCAGAATTTAAGATTAAAACTTGGAGGCTAATACTGCTTCTATCAAAATCAATCACTTTTATTCTCAGTAGTTTGGTTTTAAATCATTATTTTGCTCGTAAGTAAATAATCATAATGTGTGTGCTTATGATTTTTTGTTGGTTTAACATTTTTTTTAAACTTTTCTTTTGAACAGGACAATGCCACTCGTATGCTCCACAGTCATTTACGTCGAAATACTTCTGATACATCACCTTTAAAAGCTTCTCCTATACCCATGGCAACAAAGTCACATTCTCCAAATTTAACACTGAACAGGTAGATTGTAGGAGTTGTAGTAATATACAATTGATTAAAAATATATATTCCTTTTACTGGAAAATAGAAGAACATAAAATGAAATAATAATATCTAAATAAAAGTCACCCAATGTGGAGAAATACAAATGAGGTGGAAGTCTTATGGAGACTGATGTGGACAAAAAAAACACAAGTGAAGAGAAGTTCTTTTAGAGTAAGTCACAGTAGAAACACAGGAAGATACACAAGAACAGACGACGCACATAAAAGAGGAGAAAATCTGATGATGAGGGTCCAATGATGAGAAGCACAGTTGAAAAACAAATTATTAAAAGTTGATGAAATTTCAAAATCGAATAAAAGAAAAAAACACAAAAAAAACGTTTTCGAGATCATTTATTTCATCTTAAATTTTTAAAATAAAATTTCATTTAAAAAACATGTGTAAAACAAAATAAGTATTTATGTGGATCGTACTAATGAACAGATTAAAAGCACAACACTCTTTAACCACATCTAAAAAAGGCGTAAAACAAGAAATAAAACAAAAAGAATGAAAAAAACAATACAACCTGTAAACGTCTTTCGAAAGCTTTGCTTTCATCTTCAGCAGACAAGGAGAACCTCAAGAGATTCTTGAGAGAACGGACTTGTTTATTGAATTAGCAGGGTATCTATAGTGAACAATAACCAATAGAAACAAAAAACCCCTGAAAACGTGATCACCGTATTTTGGTAACTGGGCCACCCATTGGATCAAACTAGATTCACCAATGGGGCCCCTGTCCGAATTTAACAGTAATTGCTTATCAGTTTTATTTATAGCTAAGCTTTCGTAAGAATCTAACAAGTATTTTTTATTGACAGATTTTATTAATTTCACACTATTCATCTGGAATTCGTGGCCCGTATTCAGGGAATGCTTCGCAATGGCTGGCTGGTTGCTTCTGCCAAATCTTGTGTGGTTCAAATGCTCCTTAAATCTTGCTTCTATGCTTCGGAACATCTGCCCTTTGTACATCATAGGACATTGGTTACATTGAGCCTGGTAGATGCCTGATTTTTGCAGTGGTGGGATCTGGTCCTTAGGATTGCCCAGTAGTTGCTTCATTTGACCTGGATTGCTGAAAGCGAGAGAGACATTAAAGGGCTTAAGTATCGAGCTTATTCCGCTTATAAGAGCCTTGTTGTAGAGCAAAGAAATGATTTTCCGGTTATTTATGTTCCTTTTAAAAGTAGTGATTCCTGCTAAGAACTTTTTAAACCTTCTTCTAACTAAATCCAAAATAAGCTTGGACCTATACCCGTTTTTGTTGGCCGTGTTTTGAAGAATGGCTATTTCTTTTTTAAATTTGGACAGGCTCAATGGAATATTCAATGCTCTATCTATCATATAGATGAAAGCTGAAAGTTTTTGGTTCCAGGGATGACTGGAATCATTAGGTATGTAGTTTAAACTGTTTGTAGGTTTTCTATACATATAAAATGGTAGCGACTCTTTAAACCTAGAAATCTTAATGTCTAAGAACGGAAGGCACTGATTGTTTTCCGTCAGTACAATTCATGGTCGAGACTGAACTTTTAATAATTTGTTTTTCAACTGTGCTTTTCATCATCGGACCCTCATCACCAGATTTTCTCCTACTTTTATGTGTGTTGTCTGTTCTTGTGTATCTTCCTGTGTTTCTACTGTGACTATTACTCTACAAGACCTTCTTTTCACCTGGGTTTTTTTTTTTTTGTTGTTGTTTTGTTTTTGTCCACATCAGTCTCCATAAGACTTCACCTCATTTGTATTTCTTCACATTACATGACTTTTATTTAGATTTTATTATTTCATTTTAAGTTATTCTATTTTCCATTAAAAAGTAGATTGTTTGTTAGTGAAAATTTCTAATAGGATAGATGTATCAGTAATTGACAGTTTAAGATTACTACGTACACTACCCTATCAAAAGTCATGGGACAACCCTGATTTGCATGAAAATGGGACATTCCTTTGCAATTTCACTGTTGGCATTTTTCCCAGCACTACATAACAGAGTATACTATTATGAGATGATGCTTGCGTGAATGCTGTAAGAATGTCTCAAAGAAAAGAGCTTTCAGACTTCCAAAGAGGTACAATTGTTGGGTGCCATCTCGCAAGCAAAACTGTTAAGAGAGACGTCAACCCTCCTAAACATTCCGAAATCGACCGTTCACAACATCATCCGGGCATGGAAAGAGTAAGGCACCACAAGTGTTTCGCCTGGGACTGGAAGACCCAAGATCATGTCGGCCAGAAACCATAGGGCTCTTCGTAAAGTGGTCACTGCAAACCATCACACATTGCTTGATGGACTGACAAGATCGTTCATAGAGTCGACGGGAACAACTGTGAGCACCCTGACTGTTCACAGGGAACTGCATGCAATCGGTTTTTATGGCAGAGCGGCAGCTCACAAATATCACATCAGCACCAGCAACGCAGCGAGGAGATTGCAATGGTGCAAAGAGCGACGACATTAGACTCTGGATCAATGGCGAATGGTTGAATGGAGTGATGAGTCCCGCTACACCATCTGGCAATTGGATGGACGGGTTTGTGTATGGCGAACGCCCGGCGAACGTTATCTGCCAACCTATGTTGTGCCCACTGTGAAGTTCAGCGGAGGGTCGGTGATGGTGTGGTGGTGCTTTTCATGGTATGAGTTGGGTGCAATCGTTTCTGTGGATGGACATCTAAACGCAGAGCGTTACCAAGACATTCTGGACAACGCAGCACTCCCATCTCTCTGGCAGCACTTTGGCAATGGCCCTTTTCTGTTTCACCACTACACACCTTGCCATACAGCAAGGACTGTCGGCACGTGGTTTGATGAAAAGGGAGTTCAAGAACTTGACTGGATGTGTTGGAACATCAATTGCGCGCATATGTGAAACGCCTGATGTCCGTGACCAAACTGTCCAAGACACTTACGGCAGAATGGCGAAAATTATCTGTCGAAACTTATCAAAAACTTGTGGACAGTATGCCCCAGAGAGTAGAAGCTGTGATAGAAGCAAAAGGTGGACCAACAAGATACTAAAATATGTATATTTTTGAGTCTTACTATTAAAGTGATGGTATCCCATGACTTTTGATAGGGTAGTGTAAATCACATTGCATTATGAAACTTTTCTATTTATACCATTAAATTGTAAATGTAACGCAGAATGTGCCAATCTTTAAACAATTATTATATCTTTCAAAACTATTAAGTTATTAAATTTTTTCCTAACTAATGCATGAATCACCAGATGTTGACAGTTAATGTACCAGAAGTTGACAGGCAGTTTCACCAGTAATTGACAATATTCAAAAGTACAGGGTGATTCGAAAGCTCCCGAACTTGAAGCTTAAAGGTGTTTGCTGCAAAACCATAGAAGATATTCGAGTATTGCTGCTTGTGGTAGTTGTACGTGATCTTAGGAACGCGCTGCGCAACGTGAGAGCACCACGTGGCACGACAGTTATACGGGCTAACAGTGACGTTCAATCGGTAATAGTTCTCATGCAAGAAGAAAGTCACATTCTTAGAAGTTTAGTTTGCAAGAAATCGCTCCAACGTTGCGTTCAGCACTTTCAAAGAAAGTTTCCTGAGGCTCCTATACTGTACCAAGGAAAACGACTGTGTATGATCTTGTATACTGGTTTCACGAGACGGGCAGTGTGTGTTATAAGCCTAAAAGTGCCCAACGGGCCGTGGTGACGACCACGTTTCTGAAAGAAGTTCAAGCTTCCCTGCATGCTCTCCGCGGAAGTCACTTGGGCGGTTGTCTCAAGAGTTAAGGGTCTCGTATTCAGCCTGCTATAGGGCTATTAATCATCTAAAGCTACGGCCATACATTAATTCGAGTAGTGCAAGAGCTTTGTTATTTGGATTCGGAAAAACACATTGCTCACTGCTAATGTTTTAAGATTTTAAGCGCAAGTTTTTTACTGCATGAAGTTGGACTCTGTTCTTGCATGAGAACCATGACTGGCAAGACATCACTGCTTAACCATGCCCGCTCAAGCTTTGTGTCACTGCTCGCCCACTTACGTTGTGCAGCGCATTCCAAAGGTCACATACAACACCCCAAGCAGCAATACTCTGATATCTTCTATGGTTTTGCAGTAAAAACATTTTAAACTGGGAGTTGAGGGACTTTCGTATCACCCTTTAGCTGATGAAATCAAGCATTTTTAATAATGTGTAAAGTATTTAACATAAACTAATATTGTGCTTTTTAAAACTTAAGTTGTTCATATAGATCATTTATCTTTTTTTCCTTTGAAATAATAAATTAAATCACTTCACTCCCATATAGAGTGCAAGAACCATAGAAAAGGTATGAAACCACACTGGGGGTATAATCGAATTCTTTATTCAAAGTAATCACCATAGGTCTGAACGCTATTATCCCACTGTTTCTCGAGCCGAAGGATTCCTTCTTCCCAGAATTGCTGTGGCTGTGACAGCAGCTAGTCCTCCAAAGTGTCCTTCAGTTTGTCGTCTGAGTTGAAGCACTTCCCTGGGCTGCTCCCACTTGAACTTTTCCAGTACACTTTTTGTGATCTTGGAGATGTGTGGACGAGCGTCATCGTGGAGCACAATCACTCCCTCCGTGAGCAGCCCAGGCCATTTGCTCTTGATGGACTTGCGCAGGCTGCGGAGTGTCTCGCAGTACATGTCGCTGTTAATGGTTTTTTCCGCACTCGAGGAATTCGATGAGGAATTCAATTGGACGGAATCGCAACTGCTTGATTCCCTCCTGCGTCATGTGAGAGCGGCTCGCACATGCGCAGAACCATGCTGGATACTACGTTCTCTTCCCTAGATGTCGCACTACGTTATCCCAAAATGGCATAGTCAAATTCTAACCGGTTTGGTTTTTACGACGTTTCGTACCTTTTTATTTGAACACCGCTCGTATTACATCAGTGGTATTTTCTTATCAATTTATCAAACATAATCTCTTATTGATTCTTTTTCTCTAAATCTGCTCTATGTTGAACTACTTCATTACAGGTCATTACTATATCAGATAGGGTAATCTTGATTATAACGTACAGTACGAAGAAATGAATGATTATTAAATCGGAACAATTGAATAATCTTAATTTTTTGGTTTTGTATCATGTCGCCTCTGAAGCCTTCTTTTTATGAACATGTAATTTTTTAAAATATAATGCAGTCAAACCCCATTAATATGTACTTGTTGCTGCTTCTTCTTCCAAGGTCCTGCCTCCTCTTCAGTAGGAGATGACCTATAATTAAAAGTCAGGAAAGTAAAAGTTAGGGGTTGTCAATTACTGGCAGGCCTTGCACGTTGGAGAAAGAAGTCTAGGGAGTAGTCTGGATTTTGATAGGAAGTCCTTGATAGATGAGAGGATGAAACTGGTTTGGGCTTTGTAGTCTGGGTTAAAGAGTAGAATAGTAGACAAGCTGAAAGGAATGTTTCTTTTTATTAAAGCCGAGAAAGGGATTGTCTTTAAAGGGCGTTAAGGGGGAAAGCAAATTAAATGTGTTCTAGAGATTCCTTGTCCCCGCATAAGCAGTTTAGAGCGTTACACAAGTTGAGATGATATAAAAAAAGATTTAGTTGGCAGGTGCTTCGAACAGAGTCTAGTAATTAGATACATGTCTTGTTTTGAGAGGTACACAGAGAGTGGGAAGATCTTTCTGCTCTGGGATGCCATGGTCTTAAACTTAATAGTTAAATTGTAGTTGAACCATTCTCCTCTCTACTTGCTTAATGCGTGTTTTTTTTTTATCTTCAGAACTGGATAATATGTATTTAAGTCTCAAAAATTACGAAATTCATTCAACAATGTTAAATCATTTGCAATCTTTATTGTAAAAATTTTTATTAGTCATGTGATATTTGATAATGATTTGTGAATTCTGATTGCTTTTAGTGGACATAAACAATGAAGCATTGGTTATTCCATAACCGCAAATTCTGAGTTATTCTTTGTGTATACATAAATGTTAATTTATAAAGGATATTCACGATTCTTTAAAGAATGTAATTTCTAACAGTTATATATAATCATGTAAGGAGACTTCATTAATTAAGTTCTTTTCCAGAAATAAATAAATAAATACATAAGTACACGCGTGCATCTCAAGGTTATTTCTTAACACCACTCTATTGGGGTTTTAATTCCCAGATAATACGTGTTTTTTGCTCAGTCCTTAAACTCATATTAACGGGGTTCGGCTGTATGTATATTTAAAATTTATAATTGGATGTTTGAATATATTTTTCTCATTTATATGTGACTCTGCAAAAACTGGTTGATTCAGAAATGCTTAGACATTTATGTAATGTATTGTTTAAACTTATTGTATATTTTACGTTTGGGGAAAATTTTCCTGGATTAACTATTATATGGGGTGCTTGGAAAATAACTGGCAAAATTTTAAAGGGTGGTAGATGTGACCAAAATAAGCATTTTCCATAATAGAGCTTGCAAATATCCATACGACATAAGGGGGAGCGAATGGAAATAGTTATCTGTTCACAGTCTGTACAGGGAACGATTCCCAACAATACCAAATCTGCCCGACAAGGCGTATCTGCCAGAAGACATCCGAAAACAAACTACCCAAAAGTTGGGTGGCAACAAGCTAGAGGAGGCAGTGTAATGGTCTAGGGCACATTTTCTTGGCATGTTTTGGGCCCATTACTTCCTCTGGAAGGTATCATCATTGCCGACAGATGCATCCCTACTTGGCAACTATGCATCCTTCGAATGATGGCATCTATCAACAGGACATGTCACATGGCCAAAATTTGCTGTGCATGGTTCGAGGAGCATGAGGATGATTTCCACTTAACTACCCTGGCGTCCAAACTTCTCCAATCTTAATCTTTGCGAGAATCTGCGGGAACATCTGAATCTACACGTTGGGCAGTGAGACCCTCCACCCCGGAATCTTCATGAGTTAAATGATGCTCTGCTGTTTGCATGGGCACAGATTCCTGTTGCCACCTTCTAAGCACTCATTGAGTCCATGCCCTGTCGCCTAGTTGCTATTTTGGCTGCAAAAGGAAGTTGTTTGGGTTATTAGGTTGGTGGTCATAATTCAGTGACTTGACCCTGTATTTGCACATTGGTATATACGACGTTTTGCTTTTTTATTTCTACCAACAAGCGTTTATTTTGTTCGTGCAGAGCAATTGTTTAATCTGGTAACTCTTGCTAGTATCTGTGAATTCCAAATGAAAAGAATTCAGTAATGGTGAACAATATGAAAAAAAAATTAAAATATTTACCTATATGTGAAACAATTTTATTTGGCCACATGATGAGGAATCACTTCTTTTGTCTCCCATTCTAACTCCATGCACACCCCTTCATCAGTTTTTCTCACAATTTCCTACCACCAAGTTCCCTTTTTTAGATGTGTCTATCTCTTCATCACCAACAATAAGTTGTCCACTAATTTTTATAAGAAGCCCACTGACTAGCACCAGGAATTAACAGTATGACAGCTTCCATCCGTTCATTCTAAGGATAACATCGCTCTAGGTCAATTAACTCGCATCATAGAATTGCACTAATCAATCTGACAGGGACTTCATGCCAATGCCCTTACCCACTCAATTAAAGAAAGATGGTATCCAAATCTGTCATATGTACTTCTATCTATTCTATGAAGTCTTGTGCTAATAAAAATCCCAGATCTTTTCCAGCCATGGCAATGCCTGTGCTAGTGTTTCCCTATTATCCAACCCTTAATAGTATTAAAAATATCCTAAGGATATATCAGCATATCATTGACAACACTCCTCTCCTCCATTCCATTCTCCCATTTCTTTTAAACATTTATTTCAAAGATATCCTGGTCTATGCCGCTGTCACTAAACCACGTGCCTCTATTAAAGGCTGTTTTGTTTTGTTTTTGTTTTGCAATGAAAACTGTGTGGCATTTGCCATTTATTTAATTTTGCCACGTCCATTTCCAGCAATGCTTCCTCCTTTACCCTCAAGATTAACCAGAACCTGACCTGCACTTCTTCTCATAACATAATTTATATCTTCATTGCAAAGTTTGTCAGAATGCAATATCTTGGATAAACTGATAACCCAATACGTACCAGATTCTCCTACCATAGGTTGTTCATTACATATTCCTGCAATGTAAAAATGATTATTTGAAAAATAAGTTTAATAAAACAAGTATTTTGATTTTGCCAGTTGCAAAAATATAGTGTCACATTTTCTAGTAGCCTATAAAACGACCAGATTTTGAAATCAAACTGCCCCCTTCCCCCAAACATCACGGATTCTCCACTGTTTTCAAATTTGGGGAATAAGGAGGCCAGTTCAATTATTAGAACAGTTTTATCCACAACCCACTGAAGTGTAATGCAAGCATTGTGAACATGGGCATTGAAATGTCCACGAAGGACCACCAATATCTTCTCCAAATGGCAAAAGATATGCTTCCAACAAACCCTGATCCACCACATATCTTAAGCATTCCTTTGGCCACTCGCAAATGCAATGTTAGTTTTTCCATTCCATCCAAACACTGCCCAAACCTTTTTGTTGACATTTGTAACAGATTTCTTTGTGTCGCCATAAGTCATTCTAGTAAAAACTACCGTTCATCAGGACCATCCAGATGGAATTTTTTTTTTATCACTCCAGACCACTATTTGCCAATTGTCTTTATATTGCACTGTTTCATGGGCAAATTTTAATCTTTTTCACAATGGATACGTGTCAGCTTAGGTGCACTCTTGTATTTAAATGTCCTGTGGCTTTGAACAATCCTGGAGAGGGTTGATTGTGGACATTAACAATCAGGATGTTTGGCTAGTTGCTGTAATGTTGCTTTATTGTTGCCCACTTCCTACATAACAATTCTTTTCTGACGAGGAGTTAACTTTGGAGGTCTTCCAGATAATGTTTTGTTATTGTACTTGGGTCCAAATTTAATGTAATTGTCCACAACTGCTTATGATCAATGCAGAGCCTTAGCTATAGCTCGTGCTGAATTTCCATAAGCCCTTATGGCTATTAGACAGTTTGCAATTTTTTTGTATGAAAATCAAGAATATACAAAAACTAAAAATAAGTACATTATTTAAAAGTTTTTCGTTTATGTCTATCCACTTTCGTAACCGAATTTTCCAAGATTTTCATAGGGAATTTCTTATGCAATTTCCTATGACGAAATGAGCACACTTTTATCTGCACATCAGCTTATTTCATGTTTGAGCCAATTCATAATGGATGCCGAACTTGTACGAAAAATTGCAAATTATATATTATCTCACTCTTCTCAAAATCACTCAAAGGTTTCTCTTTTCCCTTCATGTACAGCTGATCAGATCGGCAAAAATGAGCAGATTTAATGATTATTTTTAAGTGCAATTTACAAATAGGACAGTCCAAAACATTAAGGTGAGCAAAGGAACATTACCAATTTAGCAGGGGGTATGTCCAATTTAAAAGGTCATTTTCATTGTTTTGTGCATTGTTTATTTTTTATTAATTATGTCCAACAAAGGACAGGCACGTGAAAAAACTACTAACTTGGCAAGACTGGAGTAAAGTACGAGGGGAGATCAAAAAAAAATTAAGTTGCACTTCCACGGTATGGCCATTTATTACACCACCTATACAAAAGCAACACTGCTATAGCAGCATACAATGTAGGTTCACTTTTCCACATAGTCCCCAAGAGACCTTAAACATTTATCCGAACGATCAACCAACTTTTTGATTCCGGATGCATAGAAATCTCCTCCAGCGTTTTGTAACCACACGGTGACAGCCGCTTTCACCTCCTCATCGTTTCGAAATCGTTGTCCACCGAGTACCGTTTTGAGCTTACCAAAAAGGTGAAAGTCGCATGGCACTAAGTCGGGACTGTAGGGAGGATGTTGCCAAACCTCCCACTTGAATCGCTGCAGCAGTTCGCACGTTTGGCAGGCCTTGTGAGGTGTTGCATTATCGTGCAACAAAATCACACCAGTGCTCAATTTCCATATACAGCAGTGATTTCATGATGAATGTCCGTGCAATTCACCCATTTGGCCCATAGAAATTGGATTGCTGCTCACACCTCAAGTTTGGAGTGGACATCCAGTTGACGCGCCATTGCTTTTAGCCCGCTAGTCACGCAAAACATGACAGGAAACCACAGCAACCGTCCTATCTGACGTCTGCGCAGTTAATGTCCCTTTCTCCACTTTGCCCAAGATTGTGACATACAGCGCGCTCCTGCGGCGAGTTAGTGCAACTTACTTTTTGATCTCCCCTCGTATCATAAAAGCACATATTTTATAAACGGCTTTTTATTTTTGCAATAGGCAAAATGTGAGTTATTTATTTTATTTTTCAGATCATTGTTATAGCACAGTGGCTACCATCCCAGTGCTGGGATTTAGCTTCAATCCCGGTGGAGCGTGGTGATTGGCTCATGTAATCACGTGGTATGGGCCGAGAGGCCTGGAACCGTAATTAAATAAACTTTTAAATTCGTTAAACTATTTTTTACTTTTATTTTATCTATGTTAGCTGTTTAATGCTTATCTATTAATCTAAAATTACAGTATTATCCCAAGTGACAATGAAAAAAGTCCAAAACAACATATCAACAAAACGATAGTATGAAGGACATGAATGCCTCACAGCCTTGTATGACTTTCTTGTATGAAAGTCCTGCAATGTACGAAAATAATATCACCCGACCGAACCAACCAATAATAATATTGTAATTGATAATAATAATAATACTTCGAATTTTAGGAGTTTTCGGAGGCCTGTAGTTTTGTCCACCAAAAAACACATGCGCACTTCACTTCATAGAAGTAGAAGCTTCGCTCTACATCGCATGCTTGTAGTATTTTTTGTAAGCGTGTTCTAATGTTCTACAGTCTCAATTCCAAAACTACGAATTTCGATTTTTTTTGGATTTTTTTTTTTGTACAGCTTTAATAGATTTTCTTATTCTTGCAAACTATGGAATTTTAGTCCCACTTCAAAACACATGGAATCGCAATCTAATCGCAGCTGCCATTTCTCGTACCACGTGATTAGATGAACCAATCCCCGTGCTCTACCGGGATTGAAGCTAAATCCCAGCACCGGGATGGTAGCCACTGCGTTGTTATAGTGCAGAATATGATAGTCATATGTTCATTTGCTTCGATTACATATTGCATGGAAATCATGAAACACCTAGGCAGCTTTATACATTTTTATGCAACACACCTTACTTTCAAATTTGGGATGTTGAAAGAAAATGTAAATGTGATGTCCAAGATGGAGCGATATAAATTTATCCGGCGTATAGGGCACAAATGATCTCGTAGTTAACGCGCCCATAATTCCAACCAACCAACCAAGACAGAGCAACAATGATGGGGGGAGGGGGGGATTTTTATTATAAAAATAGTACAAATATAATCTACGTAAGATTTTCAAGTTCATTAATTGCATTTATTTATTGCAGGTCACGTCCATTGAAATCTTTAGATTATGATGACACTGAAAATTTGAATCCTGAAGAGATCTGGAATTCATTAAGAAAAACAACTGCAGAAATACAAAATTACAGTTTTGATGCAGTGGATCATGGTCTTATTAAAGAATCTAAAGGTTTTTTAGATAAAGATAGAGACACAACATCCCAAGATAGTGGAATTAGCCAGATGTCTGCTGCAGATGGACGCACTGATTTATTGGAAGAATCTCCAGATAACATATCTCCAACTAGGAAGAAAGAATATAATTCTTATCTCTATCAGGATAAGGTAAGGTTGAAATATAGTAAATTAGACTGGAACATTTTAAACAAAATTTTATTATAATTCCAAAATAATGATAAATTTTCTGTTGATTAGTTAATATTATTGAAGAACAAAAGATCAATTTTTATTAAAGATTAACAGAAATCAATTCTGAATAAAAATTATAATGAACATGTTAACTTGACAATTATTGAATACAATTGAATCCACATCTAAGAGCTCCGGATATGAGTAGTCTGGATTTAAGAGCCATTATTCATGTTTCTGATTTTTTCCCCTATATTTTCTGTATTAAGAAAATCTAGATATTGGAGCTCTGGTAAAAGAGCTGTCTGCTTATACGAGGTGCATTCAAGTTCTAAGGCCTCCGATTTTTTTTCTAATTAACTACTCACCCGAAATCGATGAAACTGGCGTTACTTCTCGACGTAATCGCCCTGCAGACGTACACATTTTTCACAACGCTGACGCCATGATTCCATGGCAGCGGCGAAGGCTTCTTTAGGAGTCTGTTTTGACCACTGGAAAATCGCTGAGGCAATAGCAGCACGGCTGGTGAATGTGCGGCCACGGAGAGTGTCTTTCATTGTTGGAAAAAGCCAAAAGTCACTAGGAGCCAGATCAGGTGAGTAGGGACCATGAGGAATCACTTGAAAGTTGTTATCACGAAGAAACTGTTGCGTAACATTAGCTCGATGTGCGGGTGCGTTGTCTTGGTGAAACAGCACACGCGCAGCCCTTCCCGGACGTTTTTGTTGCAGTGCAGGAAAGAATTTGTTCTTCAAAACATTTTCGTAGGATGCACCTGTTACCGTGGTGCCCTTTGGAACGCAATGGGTAAGGATTACGCCCTCGCTGTCCCAGAACATGGACACCATCATTTTTTCAGCACTGTCAGTTACCCGAAATTTTTTTGGTGGCGGTGAATCTGTGTGCTTCCATTGAGCTGACTGGCGCTTTGTTTCTGGATTGAAAAATGGTATCCACGTCTCATCCATTGTCACAACCGACGAAAAGAAAGTCCCATTCATGCTGTCGTTGCTCATCAACATTGCTTGGCAACATGCCACACGGGCAGCCTTGTGGTCGTCCGTCAGCATTCGTGGCACCCACCTGGATGACACTTTTCGCATTTTCAGGTCGTCATGCAGGATTGTGTGCACAGAACCCACACAAATGCCAACTGTGGAGGCGATCTGTTCAACAGTCATTCGGCGATCCCCCAAAACAATTCTCTCCACTTTCTCGATCATGTCGTCAGACCGGCTTGTGCGAGCCCGAGGTTGTTTCAGTTTGTTGTCACACGATGTTCTGCCTTCATTAAACTGTCGCACCCAAGAACGCACTTTCGACACATCCATAACTCCATCACCACATGTCTCCTTCAACTGTCGATGAATTTCAATTGGTTTCACACCACGCAAATTCAGAAAACGAATGATTGCACGCTGTTCAAGTAAGGAAAACGTCGCCATTTTAAGTATCTAAAACAGTTCTCATTCTCGCCGCTGGCGGTAAAATTCCATCTGCCATACGGTGCTGCCATCTCTGGGATGTATTGACAATGAACGCGGCCTCATTTTAAAACAATGCGCATGTTTCTATCTCTTTCCAATCCGGAGAAAAAAAATCGGAGGCCTTAGAACTTGAATGCACCTCGTAA
>JAHWFO010072146.1:69042-89742 GCA_023313115.1 Rhysida immarginata
AAAAAAAAACAAAAACCATTAAACAAACTCATAAAATGTGTTAATATATTTTCTCTATTAATTTACGATATCAGGCTTATGATAATCCTGAGAGCAGTGTGCGTAAGGCAGCAGTCTTCTGCATGGTTGCTGCTCATGTATCGGTTGGTGAAGCTTTGAAACCTTATCTCTCTGAATTAAATGGTAGCAAGGTAAGTAAGATACTTTTTCTAATTTATTTATGTATTCTTTAAGTAAGAATATATATATATTTTTTTTTCCTATTTTATGGTGGGTTATTCTTTAATGTTGTATAATTGTATAACGAGACCAAAAACAATTGTTCATTTCTCTCAACATTAAAATTGTCCCACCCGATGAAAACGAGGAAATCTGATTGTGTAAATCAGTGGATTTCAAAATTGTGATTGATACATGTATAATCAATCTTCAGATACACGGAAATTACAGGCATATTAGAATGGCTCAATTTGATTTTCACTGGGAGCTAACTGAATTCTGTTTGGGGCAATTTCAATGTCAGATAGCATCTTTAATAGTATTATAAAATATGTTTCTTTTTACTTTTTTTCTGAATTTATTTCAGATGAAATTGTTGAACTTGTATATAAAGCGTGCCCAGGCTCCGAATGCTCCGGTGCAGAGCAGTTCACCTACATCGCCTTTACACAGTTCTTCTGGATCTTCACAAGCAGCAAGTCCTCGGACTTAGAGATGTATTAATATTACCCAAACCACATTAAGCTAATTAAAATGAGACTTTTAATTTGGCAACAACTGCAAAAAAAAAAATCTGCTATTCATAAACAGCAGAAATGTTTTCACTGCAGTTTATCAGTGTTTTTTGGGTGAAGGGTGATTTGAAGGAATGAAGCCGTCATTACCGCCAAAACATCAGTGCATCTTTCAGCTGAATTTTTTTTTCTCTTTGTATTGTAAATAGAAGTATCTTCATATATATTTAGGGAATGCCACAAAGAGGAACAAAGTTGAAAAAAAGAGAAAAGGAAAAGGAAAAACAAAGAAGACGTGGACAATTATAATATTTAGTTAAGCTTCAAGAAGAATTTTTTTGTATGAGAGATTTTGTGTATTTTATTTTTTATTTTTTTTTTTGTTTGGAATTCTAAAATGAGTGAATGTGGCATAGAATTTAAACAAACACAAATAAAATATCAGAAGAAAAGTTTCTTCTGTTTTGTATGAATTAAAGCTGAAATTTTTAAATATAATTTAAAAAATAATGTTATGAATTAAAATGAACTATATTGTTCTTTATCGATTTCATCGTGATAGGATTGGATTCCGGTATTTTGATTCCCGAGTAAGGTTTTTATTCAAAATAATCAACGAGATAAAAATGGCTGAATTGAAAAGAGAGGAGAATTTGAAAGTAAAATTTAAAAGTTTGTTATTATGTTATGTAATATTCTTTGTAAATAATTCTTTCCATTTTGGTTTCTTCGACCTCTTTTTCTCGAAACCTTCTTTGGGTATTTTATTTTCTTTCTTTCTGTTTTTTTTTTTTTGTTGTTGTTGTTGTTTTTGTTTCTTTTTTCTTTTTTTTTTAATTTTTTTTTCTATGGTCAGGCCATCTGCTAGTTTATATTAAGGAGCTGAAGATTTTCTATTAGATATTTTAATACATTGGCATTATTGAAATGAACTTGTACAAAGTTTTTTTATTGATGTTTATTAAAAAAAAAAAAATAAAAGGTTTAAAAAAATTTATTGAATAACCTGTTATATATTTAACGAAGTTTGATGATTGATATTAAGAGGCTATGTCCTAAAGGAGGAGCTTACTTATTTTAATTTTTTTTCTAATTTTTTTTTAAATTATTTTTATAGAGAATATTTAAGAAATTTAAAGAATTGTCTCTTAAAAATTATAAACTTTTAAGACATTTCTTAAAAACACTGATCTCCACGAATGTTGAATAAGATAATGTATTTAATTGTTAGCATTTTTAATGGAGCAAACACTTATTCCCTCTCCTTTATTTCTAATAAACCTGCTTCCCCTAAAGGGGTAACTTGGCCCAACTTAAAGAGGAGCCATCTTTTGAGGGTTCTTTTCTTATCCCAGTTTTCTCCCTTTGATAGAATCTCTCTATCTTTATTTTAAAATTAAAAAATTATTTTTTTTGCCCTGTTTAGTTGAACTCTATAAGCATTCCACTTAATTTTTTGTTTGTTGTAGAATAAAATAAGCCTTGGAAAAACTTAGACCAGCAGCAAATTGTAAATATGCTGCAATAATTTTTTCATTACTTTTATTTTAGGTTATGCACATGAAATTGGTTTAGTCTTTTGTTGTTTTTTTTATTTTTTTATTATTTTTATTATTATCTAAGTTTTAATTATAAATTAAAAAGTTTATCTTATTGCTTTATGAAAACTGTTGCTATGAGAACAAAGGAAAAACTGCCTTATTATAAGCATAAAACTGTTGTAAAAATTATTTTACTTATTTTTCTAATTTTTTTGGATTTTTATTTTCTTTTTAATAAAAAAAAAAAAAGAAGAAAAACCTATTTGCTTTTCTTTCCTCTCCCCCTTTTATTTATTTTTTATTTTTTTATTTTGTTAACATTAAGCCAGACTACATCTTGATTCATTTATTCTTTTGGTGCTTATAGATGAAAATATATTTAATATTTTCCATACAGATTTAATCATCATATTTTATATTGTTTTTATTTTTTTTCTAAAAAAAATGCCTAAAAATTAAAGAAAATATTTGGCTAATTTTAAATGAAAAGAAACCAAACCCATGGTTGGTTACATTGATCAATTTTTTTTGTATATTAAATGTTTCAAAATGTATTTAATTGTCCATATGTGATCTACTATTATCCTCTTAGATATGGTTATTTCTTAATAAAAAAAAAAAAAAAGGCCTTAAAAATAATGACGAGAAAGGAAAAAAAATTTTGAAATGTTAATTGAAATTGGCTCTTTTATTTATTCTTTCACTAAAACCATCTGCTTACAACTATCTGTATCATGTAGAGCTTGTGTATAAATAAGACTTTAAGGTTATTCATTTAAAAATAAGTTCAAAGTGTTCATAAATAAAGTTTACATTTCAGTTGATGAGAGTGACCGAAAGTCTATGGAGGCAATGAAATTTTTTAGATATTGTTGTATCCTTGTTTTGGTCTATTTAGCAATATTGAACAGTATGGATTTCATGAACACGAAGAAAATTAGTTTTCATACTCGCCAGTGACGTAATTGGCTACTTCAAGAATTTTTATGAATAGGGTGACCGACAGTCTCGATTTTTTAGGCGATTGCTTCCCGAAACGATGTCTTTTGACCCGAAATATTTCACATAAATGGAAAGTACCTTTATATTGTGCGAAAGATATTTTTTTCCTTTTGGTTTTTATTTTTCCATTTTTTGCTTGTCTGGATTGTTAATGACTCATTAATGCCATTTTTGTATGCTACTTAGGCTAATACAGCATTGAACTTTTTTTTTTATAGTTGTTTGCAAGTTCCCCTTCTTGTTGTTTTTATCCTTTCATGTCATTCTGCCTTAGTAATTTTTTTTTTTAGAAATTGAAAAGGCAGATGTTACTTAGTTTTCCTCCCCACAATATTTTGAAAGTGTAATTTTACTTGAAAAGGAGTCCATTTTATGTTCTGAAATACAGGGTGGCCAACTAACTAACTCACTTTTATTACTTACTGAGAGCTAACAATAGTTTTATTAATTTTAACATGTTCATATTGGCATAATGCCGAAATGTTTCCAATCATAAAATATGCATATTTTCCAATAGCATGGTCTCCTCGATCCCCAAACCTTACTCCTTGTGACTATTGGTTATGGGATTTCTAAAAAGCAGGGTTTGTCTTACCAGACCAACAAATGTGTGACCTGAAAGACTCCATCAGAAGAGAGATAGCCAAATCTCGGCCAGAGTTGCAATCTGTCGTTTTTAATATCGTTATCCTCATAAATTTGATGATAGAAGACAAAGGTAGCCATATCCAGCAGATTATCCAATGAAAAATGTAAATCCCTTATTTGCATATTTTTTGATTGGAAACATTTCCACATTAAACCAATAAGAAGAAGTTAAAATAATATTATGTGTTCATTAATAAAACCGTTATCAGCTCTCAAAGTGAATAAATTACTTTTTGGGCAACCTTGTACTTGAGTTAATGTGTAAAGTCCAAATTTACCTAAAGAACTATTTTACGGATTTAAAGGTTTTGCAGCCTTAAAACGTTTCACCATATACGAACGAACTTCCAAAAATTACTTAATTGCGTGGTAAAAAAGAATACTTTGAAGTATATTGAAGAGTTTCAAATTCTCAGAACACAACATTATAAGCAAATGTTCCCCCTGTAAAAGATATGACTTTTGAACATTACATTTTGGTAGCCTAATTGATATTGAGAAAGAATTCTGTAAACTAAGAGATCTTTTGTGGTATGATTTCCGCAAAATTTTTGTATGAAAGATGGCACCAACGTTTTAGCTAAAACAAGGATTTAAATAACTTTCTGACAGTATTTCAATTTGTTGCTTCATTTCCACCTATTGCTTCATCAGAGCATGTATTTTCATTATAAAAATGTCTGAAGCGATTACAGAAACGAGTTGTAATGTAAAATCAGAAATGCACATGGGAGTCAATTGTACTGAACTGTAGACGTCGCAATAATTGTATGTTTAAGATTTGAAATATTCATACTTTATTAATTCTGATTGAAGACTCCAGTTAATAAAATAGCTTTACAAAAAAAATGTAAAAAATTTTTAGAGCAACTTTACGAAATTGTTACATAAGGTAATTGTCATGGCATCGCAGCAGTGGATTTGTCAGGTATCGAATGTTTTTGGTCAGTATCGAAATTTCTTGGTTTTAAGTTGGTCACCCTATTAATGAAACTTTTTTCTTAAACCATTTGCGTCATTAGACCTTTTTCGAAATCTTTTAAAGTTACGAAGTTTTGCACAACTGTTCTGATAAAATACTTAATACGAAGTACAGGATCTTGGTAATGTTGACATTACACTTTAAATCTCTCAATACAGTTAAATAATTTCTTCAATAGATGTGCTTTTATAAGTCTTCTTGTCAGATGCAATTTTAGATGTTTAAGTATGAATTAAGCGCCAATTACGCCACTTGCTGGCTTGTATAAAACTAGGCTGTCTTCTTCTTTGTACGAAGTAAAGGAAGTATTGTAATCGCAAAAAATTGCGGTTTTCAGATTTCAAAGGAAATATACATTTTGACATGTTTCGTCGTGACGTCTGTACGTACGTACAAACGTGCACGTTTAACATTTTTTTTTTTTGTATGTGTGTACGTACGTATGTGTCTTGCATTCCTCAAAAACGGTTAGGCGCAGAATCTTGAAATTTTGTATTTAGGACTGTTGTAACATGTAGTTGTGCACATCGCATTTTGGTTGGAATCGGCTGGGCCAAATGTGTTTTGGTCGTTTCTCCAACTGATTTCCTTTCATGTCTTTGGAATTTTGATTGCGTGGAGCAGTTTGTGACGTCAGAGTTTAAAGTGCTCTATTTGGAGAAAAAAAAAAATTGAAGTTCCCAAACTGCTGTCAAAATTTGTTCGGCATTTGGAGTTTTTAGACAACAAAGAGAGACGGGATTTCGTGTCAAGAATAAAAATTTTCCAAAAACGCATCCAATGAAGTATCTTAAAAGGAAGTATTGTGCTGCCCACAACAGATATTTTTTTTTTATTTTGAGATGTTTTATGAAGATATGCTTCTGGCGTTAGATTCCGTGTGTGAAAATGTCGAGTGCGGAGAAAAGGAAAAAACATTGTTATTGTAGTTGTAGTTGGTTGTTTAGCATGGCTAAGATTGGTCTAGATTGGAAAGATTTAAATTGAAATTTACATTGAAAAAACTTAAATTGGAAAGACTGGAGTAAACTAGGCTCTCTTAAAAATTCCGACTGGTTTCGACAAATCACAAGATATAATAACAATTTTTCCGTGCCTGATTTATTTGAATATCAACAATGCCAGCCTGGATACGAATGATCGTAAATGACTGATTTGGTTTGACCGGTTGGGATCGATCGCATTTTTTAGAGAACTCCCGAAAATATTTCAATATTGGCTCCTATATTTTTTTGAAATGTGAACTTTAATTATGGACACCTGTATTTTAAATCTCTGCTAAATAAAACTCTCCAAATGAAATTGAAAATAAGCCTGTGAGGGGAAACTACCTTCCACAAGTTATTTGCCATAAAAAAAAGAAAGTCTGCGCACGGAAGCATCATACATTGTTAAAACATCATGAGTAGTCATCTCGTAGCCCACGAGAAAGACAGGCCCTGGCGCGGAAAAGTCACATGATCATCTTAGTCCGAATAACAATGTAACCATTTTTTCATCTTGGATTTTAACAATCAGCAATTTTTCGTTTGTTGGAAACAATGAAGATTACATTGTTATTCGGACTAAGATGATCATGTGACTTTTCCGCACCAGGGCGTGACCACCGAGAGAGAAGACCTCTGCGATGAAACATAATACGTTGTTACATCATCATAGATAGTGCTAATTCAGGCCTTATTATTGGTTGAAATACGAATAACAATGCACTATCTATGATGTAACAATATATTAAATTTTAATGCGGAGGCCTTCTCTCTCGGTGATCACGGTCAGGGCTTGTCTTTCTCGTCGGCTACGTAGTCATCTTTAATCGCATTTCTACCAATAATGAGCTCAAAATTATGACTAAAGTCTGTGCAATAAAAGAAAAAAACTTGGCGTGGTTCCAGAATGTGCTATTAGCCAATCAGAAGCCTAGCTGAGTGCTCAGCCAGTCTTCTGGTTGGCTAATAGCAGATTCTGACACCACGCAAATTTTTTCTTTTATTGCATAGAGTATAGGTCAAAAGCCAACGCGAAAGACATGCCTTGAAGCAGAAAAGTCATCTGACCATCTGGGTCCAAACAAAAATCCAACCTTCATTGTTTCCAACAAAGGGAAAAACACTTAGGTTGTGAACATCCAAGATGGAGACAATGAAGGTTGCATTGTTGTTTGGATCCAGATGGTCAGGTGACTTTTCCTCTTAGATGCCTGTCTTTCTTGTTGGCCTCGTGACTAGGTATGATGATGTAACAATATATTAAATTTATGTGCGCAGGCTTTCTCTTTAGGTGGTGTTGGCAGTGGCCTGAATTGTGCAGTTTGCCAAACAGATTCGCAAAAACTATTCTGTAATGACGATTTCTATTATTGTACGTATGTATATACTTCAGTAGTTCGCGCAAGTCAGATCTTTGAGAGAGAGGTTCGTGAGTCGAAAAAGTTTGGGAACCAATGCGTTAAATGAATGCTGTTTTGGATAGGGTTCAACAGTCAACGAACAGTAAAGCATGCTCATAGAAAAAACAACACCAACAGTGGCCTGTCAAAGACTGGAAAACGCTCACTTCGTTCGATGAGTCAAAATTCCTGGTGCATCATATTGACGGCAGGCAGAATTTGATGCAAAAAACATTAATCCATGTATCCATCATATTTGTTGATAACTGTGCAAGCTGATGGGGACAGTGAAATGGTGTAGGCGATGTCAACCTGGCACACGAGTCCACTGGTAACCTTGTCATGTTGACAGGTATCCATAAGCAGATAGGTACTTCCAGCAGATGATGCTCCAATGAACACAGCCGGCCCCACCATGGAATGATTCCAGGTGTAGCTTTATGCGGGGTCACAAACAGCCAGCGGCGGCGGTGCTTCCAAAAGTGGCAGATAGGTGGTAACAACTGCAAACGCATCACATTTCATGAAAAGCTGTACCAGGGTGAGCATCTGCTGCTGCATGCAATTGGTTGGTCGTTGTGACATCACAAGTCGCAACTTTTTGGTTGTCTGCCATTGATTGAATGCTTGTGATGTTCATTCTATTCCTGACTGGAATGGATTCTGCCAATGTGCAAGTTCAAATTATCCCTAAAGTGGGTTTCACAAATTCCTTGCGACTTACGGATCTGGGCGGCGGTGCAGCTTCCGCCTGGAACCAGAATAATTCGTACCGCGCGGTTCACTGCCGCATGTTGAATTTGAGCAGCAGTGGTGGCAATGGCTCAACCATTAAAAAAAACAACAATTACACGTAAATTCTGGGAAGGCAAAAGCATGTACCATGCACAGACATAGTATTAGGGGCCGTTTGAACCTGCGCATTGGCCGACTCCATTCCAATCGAGAATAAAATGAACACCCGAAGCGTGCGATGAATGGCGGACAGTCAAAGAGTTCTTGTTGTGGCTTGTGATGAAGTCATAACCACCGACCATTTGGATTGCAGCAGCAGTTGCAGACGCTTGCTGTGCCGCCTTTTTTATTTTTTCGTGAAACGTGAAGCTTTTGGGGTTATCACTAACTATCTGCCACTTTTGGAAACGGATCCGCTAGGTTCGCGGTGCCGCCACTGCTAGCTTTTAGATTCTGAAACCCGCATAAATCTTGATACTACACATGCATGGTAACTGCTTTTGCCTTCCCAGAATTCATACGGCATTCGGTCGTTCTAGTTGGTTGAGCCACTGCCGCCTCAAGTCTAATACGCCGAACTTCGTCCCCCTGCTTTGCGGACGACGCGCGACAGTTCACCGCGCAGTTCAAATCAATTGGCAAATGGTTCGCTGTGCACTCCCGGGGGATGCCACAGCTATGCCTAGAACCGCACACCGCAAGGAATTTGTGAAACCGAAGGACTGTACGTTCTTACTGTATTTGACAAAAAAGATTTTAGGGCATCAGTGTAACGTTATGCATTCCTCGCTAGTTATGTTCCTGTGACATGCTATACTCTGTGTCGGAATATTTCCATGGCACCATGACTAAAAACGGGAACCTCAAGTTTCTTCTAAACCATCCCTTATCCTGCAATAGTTCGACAGATGAGGGGGATCAATTTTGTTTATACTACCAACAGAATTACATTAACAAAAGTGGTCCATGTTCATTTCTTCATACTTCATTTGTTCATATTTATTTTCCGTCACATTCAATTCGTCCTAGAATCACCTTGTATCAATCTGCTCGACACATTCAGTTTGTCAAATTCATCTCTTTTTCAGAACCGCTTATAGTTACTAACTGGTTTTGACATTCTAGTTTCTATACTCAGACTATCACATTCATCCCGACATGAAATAATTAGATTAAAATAAACACCATTTATTCTTGTTTTACCATACATTAAGTTGGAACAAGCTGGATATGCGGACTATTGCTCAGTTAGGAGCGATGATTCGATGATGAACATAAAAGTCAAGCACGGCCATTAATTTTGTGGAAAGGAAACCACCAAATGATTAGGCATGACTTAGGATGGCGAACGCTCGCAGACGAAATCAGAGACGAGAAATAGGCAGGGCCTCACCAGAAGAAAACGGGCAAGCCAATGGACGACCTCACATCAGACGAATCCATAACAAAAGCAAAGGTCTGGGTCCGAAGAGAATTCCAAAAACGAGATGAAGAGTCGGGCAACATTACATTCTGTTAATCTAAGAAACCATCACCAATTCACAATTTGCTCAAAATGTGGCTAAGAATTTTTTGCCTTCATAGCCCCTTCTTATCGTTTTTTTTTTCTCCGCTCGAATCACCTCTTCAATCATTTCTTTCCGTTGCCGGGATAATTCTTTTTTGGAGGTTACAGTCTTCCCCCTCAGTGGGAAGGTGAGACGGCGTAATCAACAACGTCATGCGAATCATCACGCAAGGACCAATGGGAGCAAAGAGCGTGATTTCGATGTGGGGTATGAAATCGCCAGGGAGAAGGGGAAGAGAACCGAGCACGGAGGAGGAAGGAGGCAAGGAGAGAGACCAGTGCGGAATCTCCGACCGCTGAGTAAAGAACTCTAATCCATAGGCAAGATCGAAAGGACAGGAGTGTTCGCCACTGCCAGCTACGAGCGTTTCGCCGGATTCAGAACCGAGCGGGGAGGCGAGCGAGTCACGCAGGGAAGCGAGTGCGGCGGAGAAATTGCCGAGGTGGTAAACGCTGAGCAAAAGCAGTTATCTGTGCCCTCAGCTGCCTGAGACGATTCCTCTACCGCCAATTCGTCGGACGATAAGAGAATGGACCTCGACACTTGTGTTTATTTTCCTGTAGGCAGAAATGCCAGCCTAACAAGACTATCTTTCTCCAGCTCACTTCGCGAGCTTCGATGTGAAACAGTGATACGGGGTTTATGGCCGTATAGCATGGCGGCATATTTGGAACACGAACTGGGTTTTTCGTTGGCTCAGTTACCGTTTCCCTAAGTCAAACAGTTGGTCGTAACTGTTCCAGTTTCTTTCTTGGCCCACGTTATATGGTGTTAATCGAATCCCTATTTGGGTAATGTGTGAAATTAATAATTTTCTCACATGTTTTTCTTTTGAATTCAGAAACCAAGTGGTTTGATTGGTTAACCCGTTTGTGACTTTCCCCGGACTGGACTTGAATTGCTTTTTCCAATTAATGCGTTTGAGTGGTTGTGTCTAAACCCCTGTTATTTAGTGTTAATTAATGAATAAGAACATTAATTATGTGACTGTGTGAACTTTGCTCTTTTCGGACTGCCCGATAGAAATTTATTCAAACGCATTGAAACGAGTGCGTTCATTATATTAAGTTGTGTGCCTTTTAGTACGAAGTGTGCCGTATCAATTTATGCTAGAAATGCAATGGTATTTTCCATTCGTAAGCTGTAATTGAGATTCTCGGAATGTGAAAGAATGTAATCAGATTCTTTACTTTTTAATCAATTTATGAATAACTGATCGATAGAACTTTATCCCTGCGCATTGAAACGAGTGCGTTCATTGTATTAAGTTTTGCGCCATTTAGTACGAAGTATGCTTTTTCAATTTATGCTAGAAATGCACTGATAATTTCTATTCATAATCTATATTTGAGGTTCTCATATTGTGAAAGAATGTAACCAGATTCTCTTACATTATAACCAATTCATGAATAACTGATCTAGAATAAGATTAGATATATACAGAGTGGACCAGAAAAAAGGATTCATGAAAATTTTCTAAGTTCAATGGGTATGGTCCAATGGGGGTCAGTCATCAGTGAAAGGAAATGTAACATGAGACGTGTCCATTCAAAAATAGCAGATGATGGTTTATTGAAAAAAAACTCTCTCAACCATAATTTCACGAAAGAAAAATATTACATTGTCGCAACAAAGGATTGACAATTGACAAGTACTAACCTCTCACCATACCCATCGAACTTAGAAAATTTTCATGAATCCCTTTTTCTGGCCCACTCTGTATATTTATCCATAGCATTAAGGGTTTTGATCTTTAGGTGTTTGCTTAATTGCCTTTATTCATTTTTCTCTTAATTTATTTTAATAAACTTTATTTAATTTTAATCCGTTCACTGTATCGTTATAATTGTATTCTTCCACTGTGCTACATCTTAATATTACCAGCTTATACACGTTACATAGGTCTCGCACTCCGTCCGGGGAACTTCCACAACTTAAGAATTATTTTTTTTCAACCTCCTAGTTATCCCATGGGATGGTTGAATTTTTTTTGTCTTCCAACTTCCAAACAAATCCGAATTCAAGGCAGAAACTTACACGTACTTTCTCCAGGACCATCCACCCTCGTTAGAGATGCAACGGGCGAAATTCCTGCCAATGTGAATTGTCTTCAAGAGAAAATGTTACTCAATTATTAGAATTTGGTGTCATGTTTTTTTTTCATATCTCCTTTTCATATCAATTTTGTGCAATAAAGTCATTTTTTGTTTAGAACCGTCGTTACGATTTTTTTAAGCTTGTTAACTAAAAACTCTTCCTAGCAAATATTTTTCTAACGTGACGGGGTTTCTTTAATTGCTAAAGGGTCAAAACTAATTCACTCTTCCAAACTTGAGGATTTTCCTTTTTATATCCAAAGCTTTATTTAGATTTTTTTGGCTTTTCACCAGTGCCTTGTCTTATTTTTCAAGATTTAAGTTTAATTTCACCCCTACTTATTCGCGAGCCCGTTCAATCCTTTGACCTGTTTCGCGCTTTGACAAAAAAGCGCGCAACAGGTTTAGTACTCCCCGACCAAAAAAAAAGGAAGTTACTTTCCTACTTTTATATTAAAACCAGGAGAAAAAAGAATGCCCCAAGGAACGCATCAGGCTGTCTTGTTCCAAATACAGTTTTTCAAGGAATGGCTTTACATTCGAGATTGACACACGCCATTCCCTACGGTCCTTCTGTCCCTCTGACCGGATGAAACAAGAGTATTGGAATCGAAATACCTTTTTATTAAGAAGGGCCCTTGATACAATGGTCCGAAACGGTGATCAAGCTGTGTTTTACTTTTGGGTAGAACACTAGCTTTTACCAACACCTTTTCATTATTTTTATACCTTCTGTTAGTTCTAGGTTTAGGTGGTTTGTTACGTTTCCCATAGCGGTTTACAAAAGCTTTCCGTATGATTTCCTCTTGTTGTTCAGGGGTCGACTCGGTTTTCTGATAACTCCAGCGATCCAACCTTTTCACGAGTTGAACAAGCGGGAATTTTGATTTATCATGCGGTAATATCCGTAAGGTATGCACGCAACGTTCCATCTGATCGTCCCACGACGAACCTGGGGAATCTAGCAAGCACAATCGGATCTTCTCTTTCATCGTCCTGACGTATCGTTCCGTGGGATTCGTATTCGGTGTATATGGTACGCTGTACATCGCCCGTACATTATATTTGCGATAATACTCACGAATAACCCGACCTCCGAAATAGATGGCGTTGTCTTGCAGTATGGCTTTGGGATATCTCAATTAACGCGTCGTTTTTTCAACCAAATTAATTACCGCGGTTTGGTTTAATCTTTTCACCAGTACGACCTCAACCAACACCTCCTAGAAAGAAAGCCTCACAACTGAAACGTCATATATTGTTACATCATCATAATTCGACCATTGTTGATCGTATTTCTACCAATAATAAGCCCTAAATTTGGTCGACTTATGATGTATCAATGTATGACTTTTCAGTTGTGAGGCTTTCTTTCCAGGAGGTGTTGCCTCTAACCCACCCCGCGAAAGCATCAACCAATACTAACAGAAACTTAGTTCCTTTGAGAGTTTTTGGCAAAGGCCCACAAGCATCCAGAGTCCAAAATTCTCTGGGCTCTACTAATTTTCTCTCAAGGGGATCAGTACGATTCCTATAATTGGGAGCCTTATATTTCTGGCACGGGACGCAGTACCGAACAAATTCAATTATGTCTTTCTTCATCCTAGGCCACCAGTATAAACGGCGGAATAGGAAAAGTATTTTGGCTATTCCCGGGTGTACTAAGGTGCTTTTGGAATGCCAAAAAGCAATCAATAGGTTTCTTAGGTGTTGTGGAATTACTACACGGTTGACTGTTCCCGTGCGGAATAATACCCCGTTTTCCAAAATCCAGTGCTCGCTATCAAGCTTATGCTTTATTATATGAGCGTACCACGGGTCCTTTTTTTGCTCACATTGCCAATCGTAGATATTTTTCCACCGATCTCTATCTTGCACGCACAAGCATCGGGACAAGGCACGGGCTTTCGAGTTGTAATCGACTATTTCTCGATTAGTTATGTCCCGGTAGGTTACAAAAGCTTGGTCTTTAGCCGGACGTTCCAAAGTTATCTTCCGGGGGTGCTGGAGGCCCACCGGATCGTTTCTTCTGACGTCACGGTATTTGGAACAACGAATACGAGTCGAATAGAAAATTTATCTTTTGCTCCATAAGACTAGGTACTAAGCACGCCCAATTTATTGCTCGATTACCGAAAACGAATGTCTCCCATTAATTACCTTTTTCCTCCCCCGTGGCTATCAGGGCGTAAACCTAGAATCCTATCGTCACTAAATAGGAGAAATGCCTTATTTCATTACACAACGCAAATCGCTTGAAGATGATGCATCTAATTATTTTGAGTAGAAGTCTGGCCAGACTATCTTTTAGAACCATCTAGGCTCCATTAATAAGCTTTACGGACTGCGTAAAGTGTTTAGGCAAGAAAATATGATGCTCACCGAACGCGTCATGTAGTCCCTTTAATAAGGAGGGGGACTACTGTAACCTCCAAAAAAGAAGAAAAAAATCGTTCCCTAGCCAGGGGAAGAAATGATTACGGAGGAAATTCGTACTAAGAAGACGAGAGGTCGCAAGAGAATCGGAGACCGTCAATGCCCACCGTAGAAGGCTGAACTACAATTGCCGAATCAAAAGACAAAACAGCAAATGCCATAAAAACCCATAGCCAAGGAAAAGATTAAAAGAACCATGTAGGTCGAAAAAATTACTGGTCTCATTTTGAGGCCTGTGGCGGGATCGCTACAATAGACATAAAGATTATTAATTTCTACGTTTTTAAGAGATTTAGATTTTTTCCATCATTGTGGTAGTATTACACGGCTATGTGTTAAATTTTAACTTTATAGCTTACTTCTAAGTTGCCTTTTAAAACCAGACAAACATACTTGCATTGCCTTTTATATGTATAAATTATTTTTGTAATACTTTAATTAATATTTGCCGACAAGGCATGTGATATTCCTATAATGTATGATTTAATTTCGTTACACTTTAATGTTGCTGACATGGCTGTGTGATTTTCTTTGAAAATGTTCCTGTAGTGTATTGCTTTAATTAATACTAATAACACAGATGTGTGACCAATATTTTCAATAAATATAGTATTAAACAGCACAAATATTTTTAATCCCAATCGACAATTTATTGATTATAGTTGAATCATTAAAACTGTTAACTCCAAGCATGTTTATCTAGCTAAAAATAATATTTTAACTAATATTTAAATTTAAAACTAGTTTTATCTAAAATCCAAACATGTACAGCAGTAAATTCTAGTTATATCTAAAAACTAGGTCATTCTAGATATAACAAAGGCATCCAGTATAAACCAGTTTCAACTAGTAAAAACGCAATCTAAACTAAATACAGGTTTTGACTGTAACATATATAAAGATTGCAAAATTTCATCAAAAAAGAGCCCGAGCAACGCCGGGGATATCAGCCCATATATTGAAGTTCTTCTATAAAAGCCCCTAAGATTCCAGTCTTTTGAGACAGCGCATATAATGAAGTTTTAATAAAAAATATTATTAAGTATTAGAAATCAAATAATGCAGAATACGGACTATATTGTTTAATAAAATCGTGCTACATTAAATTGCTCAACAGTAAACTTATTCCTTTATCATTATTACAATTTAACAAATTTAAAGTGCAATAGTATAGCCGTTTTGCTTTGTGATCACAAGAATTTATTTTCTGAGCTACTTAACAAAATTAAGTTTGCTTAAGCATTAAGTAGCTTAAGCTTATTAGAATTATTTGTTAATTAGTTTATTTAATAATTCCTATTTTTGTCTGACAAAATAGAGTTAAATAGGTCATTATTTATATAAAATTTAGAAATATTTATAGAGTAGATAGCAAAGAAAATTTACTGATCTTTGAGTTCGTAAACTGCTTTTAAGATGGAATTTTTTCTTTTGATGTGGTAATAGTGATCGAGAATGTCTTATTGTGACAAAAAGATGACATTTATAAATTTTACCTCAACGAGATAAACCATTTTCTACACTTATATACAGAGATTGCCACATTTCTTGCGATATACTTCTGAATATTAACTCATTTTTAGATTCTTTTCTAAATAAAACCGAAAGATAATAAATATGTGCCTAATGCAAACAAATAAAATAATAAACAGTTTTATTTGTTCTTTTTTATTCGTAGATTAGTTTTTATCATTCCTTCTTATTTTGCTTTCATTGTTTCTTTTTTCCATTGTTTCCATTGTTTCCGTTGTTTCCGTTGTTATCATGTTCTTTTTTCTCTTTACATTTGTTTCCATTTCCTTTCCCATTTCCATGGCACTCGCCATCACCATCTTCAGCGCCAGAACCATCTTTCTCGTTGTTTTTGGTCTCTTCTTTGTTGCCCTCCGTTTTTGATTCTTGCGCCTGCGTAGTTGGCATGGGAGTTGTAGTTTTGGCTTCTACTTTGATCTTCTAAACGATAAAATGAAAAAAAAAATACACAAATTAAAATAGAAAATTAAAATCTTAGATACTTAAGTTTAAATCAACGGAATTTCCAGACTCTACAGTGGTTTGTATATTTGCTTTGCAGATCTAACGTCATATACTAACAGCTTGTAAAGCTAAAGTTTGAGTTGGCAAAAGTTTCTTGTCTATGTAATACTTTGTACAGATTTCTGGTTGCTAAACTGAAACCCCTTGTTGGTAGAAAAACAGTGCATTTCCACTAATGAAAAGTCAAGGAAAGAAGACAAATTTAATCATAAGGACAAAAATCCCAGAAAATCTGCACGTGCAGGTATTTTATTGTTGATAAGAATCAAAATTGAAGGCAAGTTTCTCAGATGGTCTTTTGAAGTGTCTATGGATTAACAGAGTAATAGATGTCGTATATAGTAACCAGTATGGTGTAGATACTTACAATCAAGAAGAATAAAGAGACGCCCCACTACAATGGTATTTATTTCGTCATAAATGTACACTTCGGCTGTCACGCAGGCATCGTACAATGTGAGTTCTCGTCACATATGTGGACAAGTGGAGCGTCTTCCCGTTATTCTTCAATGAGAAATGTGAACCATAAACGTGTGGCAGAGCAATGATTGAGAACCATAGAGGTATTGCAGTAAATTTTGAAAATTTATCTAAATTATGTAATTAATTTTTTTATGTTAGTACAGGTCGAACCTCGATACAACGAACGTCATTATAACGAAAGTTTCATTACTTCGGTTTTAAATGAAGATAGTCTATATAGAATCTCTAAACTTTCTAGTTGAACGTATACTATCATCTATTTTTAACCACTCTTTGACAAAAGCTGCTGATTTTTGGCCCCTGCCGTGTGTAACTAAAATAATATTTATTTTACTTCATTATAGCGAATTTCATTATAGGGAATATTTCAGTAGAACGAAAGAAGATTTCGGTCCCACTGGCAGATTTATTAGGTTTAGAAAGAATTTTTTTTTTGGTTGTCTCCTTTGCTCATCCGGGCTCCTTAGAAGGAGAGAGACGCGACGCACAGTGGTCCAAAATCCCGAAAAGCTGGCCAAAATCCAAAAAATATTATTAGCGTTTCGGAAAGAGAACTAAATTCTTCATCGAGTGTTACCAATCTCAGATTTATATTTTTTATACTTCAGTTTCCAGTTCAGTTCAAAGTTGACCTTCGTACGAAACAATCGTGACAATTCAATTTTTAACCACTCTTTACTAGTTTGGTTTTGTGGGTGTATTTTAAAAACGAAGTTTGCAAATCAAATTTTGCACAATGGATTCTATTCCTGAAAGTACGGTATGTGCAATAGATAAATAGACTAATAATATTTTTTTATTTTAAATTTAAATAATCTAAACAACCGGCGGGTTGCCCCCAACAGGCCGAAGCCCAACACGGGGTTTTCTTTTGATAATAAAGAACAATCACAAACATCCATGCCCCAAGCGGGATTCGAACCCGCGACTTGCTGGTTGCGAGAGCGATAAGACCTGCGCCTCAGCGCTCTCGGCCCACAAGCCGGCTAGTTACATATGTAGTATTTTACTAGTTAAATTTAAGTTTTTTAGAGGGGAGGCCGTGGTCTGGTGGACTATCACTGAAATTGTGTTTCAGTGAAGTTAAGCAACATCAGGCATGGCTAGTCACTGGATGAGCGACTCATCAGTGACTCAGGATCATCATCCCCTCCCCTCCCCCCCCGATAAATTTTTGTATAAACAGATCGAATTGTAGTATACAGATAGATATTCTGTCCGAAAAGCTCTTACTATATTAATATTATTCGTAACACGCACAGTTGTGAATGTTATACATATTTCATATTTGTTTATTTGTATGTTTGTCTGTCATTAATAATTTCCTAAACGGTAAAAGTATTTACTACCAAATTGTGTATATTTTTTTCTGGTACCTAAACTTAAAATATAGTATGGGCTTTGTTTAGAAAGTTGAACAATTCTCGTTAAAGATCTGAATTTTGACGTTAAAAGAAATATGTGCATGTTTGGAAATATCTGGTTGTTCTCAAGCATCCGAGGGCGAGATCCTCGGTGAGTGCGTCTCGTGACGCTCGTTTCAACGTGTTTATAATAAATAAATAAAAATTCTGGACCGGACCAATGTCGGCTGACACATCAACATATAGAGAAAAGGCGTATCGATACGCTTTAAATGATCTTTTAAGTAATCATAACGTTTTAACCATAAACAAAGGGTCTAATCAAAAGAAATAAGGCACTCTTTCGATATCTTTCGTTTGAACAATGACACAAGCAAGACTTCGCTTCGTTTAAACATTATTTGGCATTCAAGTTTGCTATTTTGGGTCTGTTATGCTCTTTCAGTTATTTGAATCTCAGCTTCGTAATCAGCGACCTCTAAAACCCTACCATACCAACTTTCGTGTAAATCAAATAATATTTGACATTTTGGCCAGCTTTTCGGGATTTTGGACCACTCTGCGACGCCGAGAAAGAGACGCTGACGGAGAAAGGCCGAGTATAAGAGAACAGAGAACTTTTGAATTTTCAGTCGTGAATTGAGCAACCGTGAACTGAGCAGAGAAAACGTGACTTAGAATACGCTTAAATCGTGAATGTCACGAAAAGTGTTGATCACGAAAACCTTAATAACCTGAAAACTATTAATGATGGAAGAATGCATTCGACAGAGTATAAAACAAAGCATCTTTTAGATCTTGACTGACTTCGTGATGGTGTCATCCACTGATGCAATCGCACTGCAAAGTTGGGTCAGAAAATCTGCTCTGTGGCGGATATTAATTAGTCTAGCTCCGGCTTCCTTTGTGATAGCACGACATTTTAGGCGTCATTTGTTTTATCTTTTTGAGCTTTATAAAACAGATTAAAATTTAAACCTCAATATTTAATAGTTTCTAAGCTATCGGCCTTCGAATTGTAGAAATTTTGCAAAAATTACAGAATTTCCAAACTTATGCATAATAAACACCAGAAATATTATAGAAACCGTCACAGGTAAACAGATCGAGAGATGAGGAATCCAGGAAGACCCAGATGTCCGATGTTTAACGTCAACGAGCTCAGCAGGAACGCCTCAAAGTTGAGGCGTAGCGCCGCCAAAGTGAATTATAGCCCGAAACGAATGCGCCAATAACTTCCACCGCTCAGTTCGACGCAAATAACATATCTGATGATATAAACGTTTCAACATCGAGTGATAAAATTCAATCCGTGGAGGTCTATAATGAGCCATAACCGTCAACATTAGCAGCATCTTCATCAAATGTGATTTATGTACGGATCGATATATATATGCGACAATTTGGGACGCTGAATTCATATTTCATTTTATATTCATAAACAATGAATTTGGATATTCGTGTAATGTTTGTGATAGATTTTCTTTTGAGAAGGACTTAAAGCACCCACGTAACAGGAGCGTGATATCTTTGCTTCATCAGTTTCATCAGTCTAGTGGGAAAGATTTCATGCTGTGTAATCATTGTAGAACAAATTTAAAACTATTCAAAAATATAATATTATAAATAATAGGAGAGCAGGCGGTTTTGCAGTTTTTAGAAACGTTAACTCTTTAACCGAATGTGAACCTGTACTGATAGACTGGTGTAACTATAGACGATTGATTGACGCTGGTATCAATGATATTTATATGGTTAAAGTGTTGTACAGTCAACCAAAAATAATCGACACGAGTTTAATACTTATTACATTTCATGTTAATGTGTTGTTTTAATAGCTTTTTTAATTAAAATTATTTAAATTTAATAATCTTAATAACGTTAACTCTAAATGTAATATTAAATTATTAAAAATAAATTAATATTGAAACGGTAAAACCTAGAGTAAAATTCAAGTAATGATTATTTCCCTTTGATGACTGTACAATGGTGTAGTGAAATTTATACTAGGAAGTGTTTACTCTGAGTGGCCAGATTATTATGCCCACCTGAAGTTTGTCTGCAAATTAGCTATGATTTCGCGCTGAAGTTGTTAGAGAACCAGACTTCTGTAAATAGCAGGTTGTTTACCACGACATTGGAAGTGATTTGTTTCTGAAGATACAGGTAAACGTCGCGATTTAGCAGCCTTTGAACGTGAGATGATTGTTGGCGCTCGGAGCCAAGGAGCAAATATCAGCAAAACAGCTGCATTCGTTAAATGTTCAAGAGCAGCTGTTGTTAAAGTGTTTAAAGACTGCACTGAACGTGCGAATTGTGGCTATTAGCGACTAGTAATTGTTCGGGCAGAAAGGAGAGTGGCAAGACTGGTACAAGACAACAGAAGGGCAACAGTGCATCAAATTAATGCAGATCTTAATCAGGGATCCTCTCAAATGATTTCTGAACGCACTGTTTGCCATACACTACATCGTGTGGAATATGGGAGCCGAACGTCAGTTCAAACACCTGTATTGTCTGCAGTTAAGAAGATAAAACGTCTCCAATTCTCACAGGAACACAAGGATTGGATAGTTGAGCATAGGAATAAAGTCATGTTGTGTGATGAACCACGTTTTCAGTTGCATCATGCAGATAACAGAGTGAGAAATTGACGGAAACAGCATGAAAGCATGGATCCCACATGCA
>JAHWFO010072147.1:0-20252 GCA_023313115.1 Rhysida immarginata
GAACCAATCAGGTTTTACAGGTTGAGAGTAAATAACAAAAAAACGATAAAAACATTATAAAACAAACCGACTAATCAAGTCCACTTGATCAAAGCTAAGGCCAATCCTAGAAAGGCAGAAATCAAAACAAAAAGCTAATCAGGTGTCAGTTATGGGACTCAATCCAAGTCGTTCCATCTGATATAATTCAGTCCGAGGTGGGTCCTGGGAATACATGCAGAGAATCCTCAAAGTGTAGAGTAATCTAGGTCGTCATAACAGGGTCCAACTTCCAAATAGGTAAGTCTACATTATTTTACGTGTTCTAGCAGCCTGTCCTGGTCTTTTAGGTCCAATGAGCCGCTGTCACCGTTTAATAGTTATCATCCTTCTTCTTGTGAATTTCAAGCGTTTCCAAGAAATTGATCTTCTCCAGTCGTCCGTTCTGTGGAAGATCTTATATCCATCTGGCCTAGCTTCATGGCCAAAGCATTTGAGTTGTCCATCCGGATATGTCTAAAATGTTCTTTGATTCTGGTTGTCACTTCGAAAAAAGCAAAAAAAGATTTTTTTTAATTTTATAGAGGTGACATCGTCGAGAAGAGAAAGATTGGAAAAAGAGCGAGCGCGCTCCCACTCCCCAGAGAGAGATAATCGGACGCGCCGTGAGACGCAAGGCCGCGGGCGTAGGCGATTGGTGGAAAAAGGAGGGAGAATGCGGGCAGCGAAAATTTGAAAGGATTAGGTAGATGGATAGGAGCTTTGACGGAGGATAGTCGAAGGGGAATAGCCGTGGTTCCTAAATCAGAGAAAGGAACTGATGGACGACAGTGGAAAGATTGCAAGGAGGAAAAGTGCGAAGGCGGTGACAGCAGCTGGACTTTTGGTTCTTGGCGTGCGAAAGAGGATAAATGGATTAGCGCGACGAAGCAGGAATTAAAGCAGCCGAATGTGCAACGCAGTTTTCCGACGAGAGTGGTCACAGGCTTTAGACATGCGTCGACTGAAAAGAATTCAGGCCGAGCAAATGCTCACAAATTAAGAAAATTTCAGCCTCGTATTTTCAGAAATGCCACGTCTGAAGAAGGGTCAACAGCCTTGAGTGCGGAAGAGTTTCCGACGGAGCGACCGCTACTTGATAAGCAAGTAAGCCGAAATAATCTTAGCAATAGCGAACTATTGACTCTTACGAACAGTAATAGCAACTGCAGCTTAAAGCTGGATTCCCCTATACGCATTAACGGAGACGTTAAAAACTCTCATGAGCTGAATACTTTACCTGATAATAATTTAACTATTGGACCGAACGTTGACGTTAACGAAAGTGCAATAGAATATAAATCCACTGCCCCGTTCGAAGAGGAGCAACTATCAAGCGACGACCCCGTCTACTCATCAAGCTACAGTTTAAATAATTTCCCGGCTGGACTCCAGGAGCGGTATCGTGATTCCCAAATCAATTTCATTACCGGTAACGTCGGCTGGGCCCAGTTCGGCTTACCGCGCATGGTGAGCGGCTTTGCGGTGTGCGATATCCATCTCTTTCCTAGTCAAACTTTATATTTGTTACGCTGTGTATAGCTCTGGTGAATGGTAGATTGATATTGCTAATATTTGTTACGATTTATTTAGTTGCCTCCAGTCGGTCGACTTACCTTTCGAGGTGGCCGTTTTCGTAGGTCAAGGGAGATTCCGAGACGCCCACATTCCAATACAAGCTCGTAGCCACGTGAAGGCAGTTAGCAGCGAAGCAGCGGAATACGGACACAAAGACTCTAGAGGGAAACCATTTCCACGCTTCCACGAATCATACATACCCATTAACTAAGAGATTGGCTCAAGCAATTGATGTAATTTCATGCTAGTTCTTAAAGATAATTCTTTCTTTATTGGTTTACAAGTTATGTATAAAAGGAAAAGAAAAGAATAATTTTGTTATTTCTCACTTGGGAATTTATTTTCGTTGTTATACAATCAGTGTCATGCCATTTCAAATGAATTGTGACATTCTTATCCTTTAATGTCATTAAATTGATTATTCTATTTATTACCGTCTCCCGTCCCATCTCTGTAACATATTTTAGCGCTCTCTGCTAATTAATTAATTAAAATATGTGGCACTGGTGTTCACCTCCTCCTAAATTGTCCGATATAGTAGGAGTCACACTTCCCACAATCTAGTTTATATACCCCGGAGTTCTGGTCGGGTGGTATTGGATTCTTGACTATCCTGAGGAGACTTCTAAGGGTATGTGCACTCTTGTAAGAGATCTTGTAACCGAATCTCTTAGCTATTTTATCAAGTCCTCAGCTGAGTTGTCTGTTGTATGGCCACATCCAAAAATTGGTTTTCTGTTAACGGTTCTAGCTTGGTGGCTTGCTGTATAACTTGCTTCCTCGTGTGTTTACGCATAAGATTGCTTATTAGGTCTTTGCTGTAATCATTGCTGGCTGCGAACCTTCTAATTTTGGAAAACTCTTCTTCCCTTTGTTTATAGATGAGAGGAAGATTAAAAGCTCTTTGGACAATCTGTCTGAAGGTTGAGATTTTGTGTGCGACGCAGTGAGTTGTAAGGGATTCATCTCCAATAAAGTGTACTCTTTTTCCCAACATTCCCATCAAAGAAACTTTGGTGGTATTGGAATCGGTGCTTGAGGACAACTCGGTGTCACTGGGATAATCCAGAGTTATTATGTTCGCCACGAGATTATGCTGTGCGAACAACCTCCTACAATACAATGGAAAATTTTCAAGATGACAGAGGTACACCCATGGGGTATTGCATTAGCCCCTTCCTGGTCAACCTGTACTTAAACCATTTCGAGAATCAGGCTCGTGAAACGTTTACTTACTTCCTTTGTAACCGTAATAAACGTAGTCTTGGATACCACCATATATAATCTAGACCTTTTTCTTAATGACCTAAACCGAGTTTCCAATAGTGTTAAAATCTTAACATAAGTAATCTTATCCGTAAACACACGAGGAAGCAAGTTATACAGCAAGCCACCACGCTAGAACCATTAACAGAGAAAATCAATTTTTGGGTAATAATTTTTCGATTGAAAAATGGAAGGAAAAATTCTGCGACCTGGATTCAAAAACTTACTACCTATAGAAAGAAAAATAACTCCGAAAACACTATTCCACTTAATAAATTTTAAATAAATTTTAAAATTTATTATGTGGAATAGTGTTCAACAATCCCGAGAGTCAAATCATGTCTCAGCATATGGAAGATGGTCTTGTCAACTTTGATGAAGTCCCGCAGCATTTAACGAAGAACAACATCGAGGCCGGAGAGATCGCCACCATCATAAGTAAACTGAAAAAGAAGGCTCCAGGAAGTGACAAGGTGAGCAATAACGCCCTTATGAATCTCCCAAAGAACTTTATTGACTTTCTCACCAATATCATTAGCGACTGCTTGAAATTTTCTTACTTCCCTGCATCTTGGAAACATCTATTGTTTTGAGTATCCCCAAGCAGGGACAAAATCCAGCAATTCCCTCGAGCTACCGACCTATTAGTCTGCTCCCCTCAATGTCTAAAGTTTTGGAGAAAACGATCCTCGTCAGATTCCAAGACCACTGTCTCGCCAATGATCTTCTTCGGAAAGATCAGTTTGGCTTTCGTGCCGCCCACTCTTGTCAGATGCAAATATGGAGGCTCGTAGAAGACTTGAGCACCCCTTTAAACCTTTCCAGGTACTGCGGAGTGGTATTCCTCGATGTCAGTAAAGCTTTTGACCAAGTGTGGCATGGGGGCCTTGTCTACAAGATGAAAATGGTGAAATTTGATTTTGATGGTGAAATCCTTTCTCACTGACAGGTCATATCAAGCTAAAGTTGGTGAAAATCTATCCACGCCCCGTGTTGTAAAGGCCGGTGTCCCTCAAGGTTCTGTCCTCGGGCCCGTGCTATTTAATTATTTTGTGCATGATTTTCCGAACCCCAACAAATTGTAATTATATTTCTATGCTGACGATACTGCCATTATGACATGGGCACACAAGCCGGCTCACGTTATCACTCGTCTGCAGCACGCCTTGAAGATGTTCGAAGACTGGTTTAACTGTTGGAAGCTGAACAGGGCTCTATGGCATGCCTGCGTGGGCGACTATCTGTAGAAGCAGATGGAGTGAGCTACAGTCATTCCAGAATGTACCCTGAGGACCATTGCCCAGCTTGACAGAAGGACTGTGAAAAACTAATCCATCCACTCGGATTTAGACATGATCCACATCGGAAATTTTATACAGGATCTCCTTTTGATTATGGTGCAGAAGATGAAGATTCATGACAATGACCTAGTGACTGGAATACTGAAGAACTCAATGGATATGAGGTATCGAAAACCAAGGCACATTCTTGACATAAACTTTGAAGACATCAGCAACGTCTCTTTCCCGGATTCTAGAAGATGTGATAATCTTCTTTCTCCTTGTTTTTTTTTCTGTTTGTATTTTGTTTCTGACAATCGTCAGTCTTATTTTCTTTTTTGTATAATATGGAAGACCGCTTGGGTTGGTTAGGCTTCTTACACCTCAGTGTATTTCGTTTGGAATTTATTCTGGTTCGATGAGCTCTGTGAAAGCGCTGCTTCCGTCCCATCTGAAAAAATGTAGACTTCACTGTTCGATTGTCGATTGTCACAACCTCAGTCTTGTTGAAAGATGGATGCGTAGCGCCCGAAATATGTATACAAGTTAATAAATTTTGTGTTGTGGACGTGCGGTGTGACTCTCCTTTGGTTCCTTCTTTGTACAGACCATTCAGATAAACTTTGTGTTGACTCCTCCACACATTTGTACTTATTTCACTATCGTTGTTTTCATGACAGCTACTGTTGAAACTGGAGAATGGAGAACATTAAGCGAGAATTTCGATTTATTCTCAGCAATTACTGTTCTCGAAGTTTTGATGTAGCAGCCTGGATCTGCAAAAGTTTTAGAATTAAGAGTGGAAGACACAATGTGAGTTACTGTCCAAGCTCGAAGCATTTGGACAGTTTGCAATTTCATGTAACCTCTCGAAGCCTTCTCCTCCATTGTTGGCTTCCAAATTTTTTCCTCCTTCAAACTTTCCAGGTTCGAGGAAACAACCTTACTCTCCAATGTCTCTCTCACCAACCTCCTCTCTCTTATTTCACTCAAATCACCCGCCAAGACTCTTTTAGCGCCACTACCACTTTTTCTTTTTCCTCGCTTACGAAGCTTTGATTGAGTGCTCCTTTGATTAATTTTCTCAGGCCAAAAATTACCGAGAAATACATGGCACCACATTTTGAGCTTTACTGTTTATCGCTTTCTGCGTTTTATTTTGACTATCAGAGAGGACAGCTGTCACGATATTTCTGACATCCTCCCCCCCACTTGAAGCAGATTAGATGCACGGAATCTCTTTCGCTTTTTAACCTTTGGCAAATACCGCGACAAAGTCTTTTTATCCCAATAATTTTTCTTTCTTTCTTCAGATGAATAGCATTCAATTCGCGAAATTACTTGAGAACCTCTTCTCTGTCTCTGAAAAAATTCACTCACGAGCCCTTTGCATTTATGTAAATTTCGCTCGGGCTCCCATGATGGTTGTTGGTAGCCTAAACATTTAATTAAGAACTTAAAGGGCAACTGACATCAAAATTGGACATGTATATTTTTTGTCCTAAAATTATAGAGGACATTGAAATAATAAATTCTGTACAAAAAGTTTTCAAATATCACTATTATTTTAAGAGTTATTTAATTTTAAAAAAGAATGTAACAATGTATAAATTTTCAGTGCACAGGCTTTCTTTCTAGGAGGTGTTGGACGTACTCGCCCCTGACGTCAGGCGCTAATTTTTAAAATTAAATAACTCCTAAAATAATAGTGATATTTGAAAACGTTTTGTGCAGAATTTATTTTTTCAATGTCCTCTATAATTTTCTGTCATAGGACATGTCAAATTTTGATGTCAGTTGCCCTTTAAAATTAGGCCTCTTTCCTTTACATCTAGTTTTTCTGCTTCGTATACATCAGGGAAACAGGGGTCTGCAATAGGACCTAGCGCTTTTGGTCTTTACCCTTACTATTTGGGACTTTTTTTTTAGAAATGATCCATGCAGTACTTTAGAACCCCTCCACTTATTCACCTCACTGCAATCTTCAGGATGACGCAACAAAGGATTACGCAGAATTCATTTTCAAACTCGTACAATGTCAACAGAAAAATGTATCTTGTTCCTGCATTCTTGTGTTATCATTAATAAAAAAATCGTTTAACTTCTAAGATCGGGGTTGTGTATGTTTAAAGCTTAGTTTCCATACATGCGTTTTTAACTGTGTCTCTGCGTCTAGACGCATAAATTGGCGCGTCTTGATGCACGTGTCATGGAAACAGATATCTGCATCTCCGAGTTTTGGTTGACGTGCGTCTGGAGTTCATGCGTCTGGACGCAGAAAAGTTAAGTAGATAGGCTTTCTACTTCTTGACGCACTTGTAAATGCGTCTCAAATCTTTCTAGATCACATGATTGTTTTGCGCAAGCGCACTTGCTTTGTCAACAAAAGACGTTCAGTCCAGCCGTCATTTCGCTACAAGATGGCTGAAGAAAGAGAATTTGAAGAAATGTTGATCGGGGAAATTAATAATGATATTTTAAGAAATCCGAAAAACACCAAGGTGGTGGCCATGATGGTTAGAGAGAAGCTTCTCCCTCTAACGAGAAAAATTGCAAAACAAGCTCATGACGCATGCGCAGTTGAACTTTCTGCGTAGATTTCACGCATACATGGAAACTGATACTTGCGTTCGAATTAAATGCGACAAGAGCTGTTGCAATGTGCGTCTAGGTGCGTCCAGATGCATGTTTGCTTTCTGCGTCGAGACGCAGTTATAAATGCGTCTAAAACGCGTGCATGGAAACTAACCTTAATACTCATAATGCATCCACACTAGGTATGTATCATCTGGTACTGTCGTCGACGAAATCATTTAAATGTTTGGATCAGGGATCTACAGCCAATTTCCAGATCAACATAGTTTCTTTTTGACAGGGACCAGAGACGGGTAGCGACCCTAACGATCCACGGTCTTCCCGGATCAGGGGCGTGGAGAACACTTTTATGGACCAGCAGATAGGCTTGGGGGGAGGCTTCATCAGGACAGTACCTTCAGATGGCAAGAAGGACAATTGAGATCTGGGTAATTTTGGGGCGTAATTATTTGAAAACTCCTTTTAATCTGCCTTAGTACCAGATGTAGCAACTCTTCATCAGCGGATCCGGGATGGCTGAAACATCATCCGTCATACATTTGGTATTTTCCAACATGTTCGCCAATACATACGGTGAAGTGCACAGGCTTCCTTGCGTAATAATATACAAGTCGTAGCCGACGAGAAAGACAGGCCTGGGCACTCAAAAGTCACCTGACTACAGCAGTCTGAGCAACAATCCAAGCTTCACTATTTCCAACAAACGAAAAAATACTGATTGTTAAAATCCAAGATGGAGACAATGAAAATTGGATTGTTGCTCAGACAAATATGGTCAGGTGACTTTTGAGTGCCCAGGCCTGTCTTTTTCGTCGGCTACGATACAAATACAAAAATATAAGTACAGGGTGTTGCAAATACTGTATATAAAGGGCAGTACTGCTGGGTAGCTTATCCACGCGGCTGCAGGGGCCCGCTCATAACAATACCACCTATAAGGCCTGGGTGCTGAAACGTTATACATTGTTACACCACCTCAGTAGGGCATTGTTAATCATGTTTCCACCAATAATAAGCCCTAAATTTGCCCTTCTGATGATGATATAACAATGAATGACGTTTTAGCGCCCAGGCCTTTATTATAGGTGGCATTGTTATGAGCGGCTCCCTGCAGCTAAGCGGATCAGCTACCCAGCAGTACTGCCCTATATATATTTGCAATACCCTGTACATATATTATTATTGATTCCTTTAACTTAAAAAAACAATTATATATTTGCTTTTGGTAAAACCCTATTGTAGAAGTTTGCTATTTAACTCTCTATGCCATTGCAATCCACTTTGGTGTAAACCATATAGTGCTTTCTTTAGCATGAATGCCTTTTTCCTATCATAAATATTAAATCTTCAATCTGCCTTAAAGATATTTGTTCTCTCAATTTACCATACAAGTATGAACAACGACTGTCATACTGTCTATCTATCCAGTTGGAACAAATTATTAATATCAAATAACACGTCCTTACAGTAGAGAAATCTATTACAGGGTAAAAAGACTCTTAATAATCAATGCCGTATCTTTGGGCATAACCTTGAGCAACTTATCTTGCTCTAAATCTTTCAATAGAAACATCTTTAGCATCCTTGGGTCTGCCCAAACATCTCTTGAATTAATAACATCTAATGGGGAAGTTGCATGAAATTTTTTTTACAAATTAAAGCACTGTTTCATACAGATTGTAGTATGCTGAATACAAAATCGTTGTTAAATTTATTAGAAATATTAAAGAAACCTATTAAAATTAATGCTAAAAACGCGAAACCACGCCTCCCAACAAAAACGATATCTGACGTCACTTTCCATCAAACCGAGGCCAACGAGAGACAGCCCAGGGCACTCAAAAATTACATGATCATCGGGGTCCGGGCAACAATCCATCCTGCATTGTTTCTAACAAACAAAAAATACTGATTGTTAAAATTCAAGATGAGACAATGAAGAATGAATTGTTGGCCGGACTTCGATGATCATGTGACTTTTGAGTGCCCTGGCCTGTCTCTCGTTGGCCTCGCCACCAAACGCAATGATTTTATGTGCATGTGAAGCTCGATCTGATAATTAAGCATTGTTGGGTGTAAGCGTTAACCATTGTTGGCGATGATTTCGAGCAAGCAAGTGACATCATAATACTCACAGCCGTAACCGACGAAAAAGACAGGCCTGGGCACTCAAAAGTCACCTGACCATAGTAGTCTGAGCAACAATCCAACTTTCATTGTCGCCATCTTGGATTTTAACAATCTGTGTTTTTTCGTTTGTTGGAAACAATGAAGTTTGGATTGTTGCTCAGACTACTGTGGTCAGGTGACTTTTGAGTGCCCAGGCTTGTCTTTCTCGTGAGCTACGACCACGGTCTATAGATATTCATGGTCATCGAGCTTCGGCCATTTTCCATTGTTTCGAGAAGCTAAGGAAAACAGATCGCGCCAGGTGCCGCATAGATCGCACCAGGGGCGACCGTGACCTGCGATAGAAGTTTTTCATTGAAACTGAAAATGAAAGTAAAGTTTCTCTCTGTCGATAGGGCGGCGCTGCAGGCGTTTTTGGGCCGACTGTACATGCAGCGCCACTTTTCAACAGAGTTCCCGCCCTATTGGGAGCTAGAAAGTTTAGCTTCATTTTAACAATGGAGCTCGATGACCATGAATATCTATAGACCGTGATTGTTGCTAGCACCCAGTTGGTCAGGTGAATTTTTCGCTTCCAGGCCTTGTTATCTCGTTGGCCTCGACTCACAGGCTATGACGTACAGTTTTCTTGTGGTTTCAACTTTAATATTTTTTAAACAAATAACTATGAATATTTTTCACAAAAGAATTACTATTCCTTGATACTGATAACGAATACTATAGAAAACAATAATTTAAAATTTTCATGCAACTTCCCCATTGTTGTTGCATAGGACATTTCAATTCCTCTCTATAGGGAGAATTGATAGCTTCAATATAAGAAGTTGGTACATTAATAAAAAATGTTCAAAATATTCAAAGTTTGAATCTGAATAATCGATATTTAAGGCTTCTTTTTCCGAAGTCACATCTATTGGATGGACATTTGAATTATCTGATCGAGCTTTTATGATAGTAGATAATATCGCTATTTACTGATACATTTAAAGAACATATCGCATCGTTTAACAAAAAAGATAAAAATCCATATACGCAAAACACTGATTGGAATCCACTGGACTTCCCGCATCCGAAATACGAGGGGGGTTCAATTAGTAATGCAGCACATTTTTTTTCTCGGCCAATTTTGGTTGAAAAAACTGGACATTTCTTTTGGAACATTTTCAAACATTTCCGCTTCGTCTCGTAAAGTTTCATTGACGCCCGATATGTGACAGCGCTATAGTGAGCTGTTAATGTGGCGTCTACAATGGAGGTGCGTTCCAAACAACGGGCAGTGATTGAGTTTCTTTTGGCGGAAAACCAGGGCATCTCAGATATTCATAGGCGCTTGCAGAATGTCTACGGTGATCTGGCAGTGGACAAAAGCAAGGTGAGTCGTTGGGCAAAGCGTGTGTCATCATCGCCGCAAGGTCAAGCAAAACTGTCTGATCTCCCGCGAGCTGGCCGGCCGTGCACAGCTCTGACTCTTGCAATGTCGGAACATGCGAACACTCTCATTCGAGCAGATCGACGGATTTTCATCTGTTTGGCCCAGTGAAGAACGCAATCCGTGGGACGCACTACGCGGATGATGAAGCAGTTATTGATGCAGCACGACGTTGGCTCCGACATCAACCAGTGGAATGGTACCGTGCAGTTGTACAGGCCCTGACTTCAAGGTGGCGTAAAGCCGTAGCATTGAATGGACATTACGTTGAAAAATAGTGTTGTGTAGCTAAAAGATTGGGGAATAACATGGTGTATTTGAATGCTGAATAAAACAACCCCCTTTTTCAGAAAAAAACGTGTTGCATTACTTATTGAACTCCCCTCGTACAAGATACCATGACTGCCAAGTATCTCGTCAAAATTAGTGCCCTGGAAAGCATCGAGACTTTTCCATCGATAGGAGAAATAAGAAGAAAATAACGTGCAATTCTAGCTGTGTTTCAGATTCCTATCCCAATTAATATTTTTATATCGCCATTAACTTACTGACTTCCCCTCGTATCTCCTCGACTTTTAATTCCTGAGGACAGAACGATGTTTTCCATGTTTATTTAGATAGTAGAACAAAGTGATATACCTGGCTAATGTTTCAGTCCACAAAAATGATTCCGGAAAATAACTCCTGATGCGCGGTTCTTCTTTAGCAGCAGTCCTGAGGCGCGGTTCTTCTTTGGCAGCAGTCCTGAAGCGCGGTTCTTCATCTGTTGCCAAACGAGGAACTCCACCTAAAAAATAAAAATTCAATTCATTTATGTTATTGTATTCAGTTTAAAAATTTTAAAATAGTAATAAATCGCATTTGTCAATTCCATAAATCATTATTTAGAGGCAAAGCTAATTTGCCTTATCAACGTTGTCTGTTGCTTCCAAATCATGTCACTTAATCCAATAAAATTTTATCGTAATATTTTTAAATAAATTTCTTTTGAAATGAAATGAACCAGAAAATGAGGAAACGAGTGAAAAGGGGAAAAAAATCATGGCCATTCTTCTATCTAATAAGCAGCATGTCATGGCGTTCAGATCGCCATCACAAAACGAAAATATTCTATAGAAATAATACTCCGGCGAACCCAGAGCCATTTGTAAAAGGGCATTTTCCACACGGGGCGAAGGGCGGAAGTGACGAAGGAGAGCGACGACATGGAAGAAGTCGGATTCTACTTCCTTGGCGACGAGGTGAAAGAAAGGAAAGAGAGTGGTTTCGATTGCATGTAGACGTGAATAGGTTCGCCTATTCGTATGCGTCGAAGCTAAAATGTGACCGAGGATATGTGAAGAATTCAAAGGTCGCCACGACAAATTTTGTAATGTTTTGTTAACGATGCTCACGAGAAGAATTCTACTAGCTCAGAAACGGAAAGCTGCAAATCATTTGCTTCGAACGTTAATGAGTTTTCTGCGGAGCTGACAGATTGAGGAAAAATTTATAGCATTTTGTGCATTTCTCACAGAACACACAAGATGGCGGATTGTACTATGGGTCCTTAGAGCACTAGATGTAGAGAGTAGCGACATCCTTTTATACCGCCAATCCTCGTCTTTCATTGGTTCAAGGGCAGTCACGAGGCCCAAAGGCAGCCATTGTTGTGGCAAAAGCAATTACGCCCGCCGTTCGTTTAGCTTATTTTGCCATGCAATCACTGCTATACTTTAGTAGAATTCTGTCCCCTTACTGTATTCTGTACAGCACCGGTGCCCCTCCCCCCCTCGCTACATGCTCTGAATGCAATATACATGTATTCATCTATTTCAATTCCCTGCTCGTTTTTTATTTTAAGATTTTTTATGAATGCCGAGGTCTTACGAGATTTTATTAAATATAAAAATTTTCTGTCTAAAGAAAAGAACGTTGAAGTGCGGAAGAAGAATTAAAATAAATAAATAAATAAATAAATAATAATAATAATAATAGATGAAGAAAACTGTATTGTGTTTGACAAAAGTCACAAAAATTTAGAAACATTTATAAAAATATTAAATTAACAAACAACATCCACATTAATATACTCGAAAAACAGTCTTTGTACATGTATTATTTAGCAGGCTCAATAATAAGAGTACCTTAGGTAAATAAAAGATACAGGAATCTGACAACGGTGATTCATCGGCTGGAATTAAATCTTTAAAAAAATTTACGGAATTGAATTCATATATTAATTTTGAAACAAAAGGTTGAAATTGTTAATTTGTTATTGTTTCTGAAATTGTCTTCAAATTAATTTACGAACTTTAAAAATGAATAAGAGTGCATGAGGATATCTGGTGAAAGAAGTATACAAGACACTGCAAACAATATTTCCTAATCATCTCATGGCTCCGTTTACCCGAATTGTCATAACGCTTATGAGAAAATTATAAATGTTTATTTTTTGAAAGATTTTTCTTCTTAATCCGGAAAAAAATTAATAAATATAGTGGCATGAGAAGCGCTGTCCATAAATTATAATTTTTAATAAAAATTTTAAGCAAATAAGTTATTATTCCATTTAATTTGTACTATCACTTTTTCCTTCTTTATATCTGTGAAAAAAAATCTACAAACGAGATTTAATTATTATATAATTCAGTATTAATCGAATTAATTCATATTTTTTAAAAAAAAGGATAATTGAATTAATTTAATAATTGTGATATTTTAATAATTTCCATAAGGGAAAAATTAGCAGCTAAATAGATAGAATGTATTGTTTTTGTTTTTAGATTGATGTGCCTAGCGTTAATAGCGATAATATCTAACTTTATTCTATTATAATGCTAGGCATATAAGTCTACAAAACAATACATTCCATCTCTCTAGTTTTAATTTTTGGTTGCTAATTTTTTCCGTATGGAAATCGTTAAAATTTCACAATTACACATAACTCTATTTTCAATTCTATAATTTATGTATTAAGTTAATAAATTTATCTGGCATCGAGATGCTTTTTGTATTTATTTCTGTCCTATACAAACTATAATTCGAGTCCGGTATATCATGGATTTCCGCAGCATTAGGAAGATTGCTTTTTGCCACAACAATGGTGCCGAGGCAGGAGTTGTCGCTACTCTCTACATCTACAGAAACGGAAAGCTGCAAATCATTTGCTTCGAACGTTAATGAGTTTTCTGCGGAGCTGACAGATTGAGGAAGAATTTATAGCATTTTGTGCATTTCTCACAGAACACACAAGATGGCGGATTGTACTATGAGTCCTAAGCTAAGGGAGAGTATTAGTTTATTCCGTCCAGAAGGCGATGACGTCATCTGAGTGGCAGCGCGCACATGCGTCAAGTTGCTCCTCAGCTCAGCTCATCGAGGAGGAGAGGAGATATCAGTGAGGCGCTCCGTTCAAAAGTGAGTGTTTGTGGATTTTAGTATCCAAACTACTTTACCATAAATAACTATTTTACTATAAGCATGTTTAATAGATTAAACTAATCGTATTGTATATGATGTATTATTAAAGATTTTTGTAATAGATTCCTTTTTCCGTTTTGAGTCTGACGAGTTTTATCCTTCGAGAGTGATCACCCGAAATAAAAACACTTTATTTTAGCATTTTTATTAAAAAAAAAAATATAAAACGGGTTTTTGTGTTAATTTAGACATTTTTTTTATCTGATCCTCATATGAATTTTAAAATACAAAAAGTTTGTTTTTCAGAAGAATAATAAGCATCAGTGAAAATATTTTTTTTGATTCGAATAAATTACCACATAATAAAAACAATTCAGTGTTTGTATGCCCTGAAAGTGCTTGTGTTTGTCACCACTTCGCAAACTTAATGAAAAAATCGCCATTTTTTGTATATGTAAATTAATTTTATTTGCTCATATTCAGCACAATTTATAAACTGCTTATATAACTCAAATTTTTTCCTTGTTAAAAACGGATAATCTTGTCAGTAAAATTAAGTAAAATCTTATTATTCTTATTTTATTATTCTTATGACTTTTCAAGGATAAAAATCGTTATACTGAACCAGAAGAAGTAAACTGGTTTTTTTTTGGGGGGGGGGGGGTTCTAATGCACAGTATAGTTAGGATTACGTTGTAGGTTAATCTACCACGCTTATGGTAGATTAATAACCACGCTTATGGTAAAATAGTTATTCATTGGATAATATATTGGATACTAAATTTCTGAACAAACTCGTGTTTAAACGGAGCGCCTCACGCACCACCCTCATCTGTCTTCGGAAGTTTTTCAAATGGTGAATTAATAATAGTTGTTGCGGGATTTTTTTTTTTTTTTAATAAAAACTTTCAAAATTAAATTGAAATGGTTCCCACAGGCCTTCCCACTTTGACATGAAAAGAGAAAAAAAAAATGAAACAAAATGTTTGGGTGAGGAGGGCATAAAAAAGCTTTATAACTCAAGAATGCATACGTATGGACGGATTTTTTTTTATTTTTGGTCAGATACATACATATAAGGACATACATACATATTGTACATACATTTTTACGGAGAACAGATGAAGGAGGGGGGATCCATCCCTGTACAGACGGAATTATCGTTCGCTCGAAGGATAAAACTCTTCACACTCAAAACAGAAAAGGGAAACTTTACTAATACATCATATACAATAGGATTAGTTTAATCTATTAAACACGTTTATGGTAAAATAGTTATTTATGGGATAGTATTTTGGATACTAAACTCCACAAATTCTCACTTTCGAACTCCACACACACTCACTTTTGAACGGAGCGCCTTACTTTTTATCTCCTCCTCGATAAGCTGAGCTAAAATGGAGCATTGAGCAATTTGACGCATGCACGCGCTGCCGCCCGCTCAGAGATGACGTCATCGCCTTCTGGACGGAATGAACTATAGTTCATCCCAGAGACAAATGAAAGTAAAAAACTATAGTTTCTTCATTTGTCTCTGGTTCATCCAATAATTTGAACTATTAAAACTACTGGATCATCCGCGCTGTGGCTGGCTGACGCGACAGGCGAGTAACATAATCGATAAGTACTAGACAGAGATAAGCGATCAACTGTAGGGAGTAGTAGAGAGTGGAGCGTGTTACTCAGCGTAAGGATACGGGCGCTTGTTACCCAGTATTTCGGTTTTTATTGTACATTCTGTAAACATTCAAAGAAATTTTTTTACAGGAAACCTGTTGCACAAGATAATGTCAAGATATTTCTTTCATCTGTATTATTTTTTTTAATAATAAGGTACTAAGATCATGGCAGGTTGACGTCGTAAATCGTAACAGCACGTGTTATTTTTTCATCTTTAAATCTGACATTTAACAAATAAAAATGTCACTTGGCCATATTTTCCTTCAGCTAGAATTAGTAACGGATATTTTGTAAATATTTTAATAAACTTTAAAATGGCATTTAATAAATTTGGTATATCTTTGAAATTAGATGCATTCAAGCGTATGTTCATGAAGTGAAAAAATTTTTTTCGAGCATCAGTGATAATTGGTCCAGAACATAGATATAGAGAATGATCCCGTTAATGATTGTGGTTTTACCAGTGTACTGTATCATGTATTGTGATATTGCAACATTGTAGGAATTTTAATGACAGCCGACGCGTTTCAGTAATAACATTTATCACGGGCACAAAATAACTACAGAGGAAAAAAAACAAGAATACTACAGAATATATAGCTAACAAAAGAGGTATATACACCAATCAGTGCTTAAATACCTAAAATCCGATTGGTTGACATGCCCCTTCTTTAGCTATATATTCGGTAGTCTTGTTGTTTTCACCTCTGTAGTTATTTTGTGGCCGTGATGATGGCGATATTACCGAAATGCGTCGGCTGTTATTAAATTTCCTACCACATTGAAATATTTGGATTTTGTTTTAATTAGTTAGTGCAATATTCACCGTTATGCAAGTATGTAAGAATGTTAATGTTGTAACAATAAACACTGTTTTTGATACCAATGATTATTTACTTTTCATTATTTTTACCTCTATTCTACATCCTCTGTTTTTCATTATACATTACACTTTTACTTAATTTCACATGTTTATTAGTTTGGGTCAAATACTGCAATCAAATTTTTACCCACTTCCCGTTGTTCAAACGACTCCAAATTTGGCACTCTGATTTATTTCCGGTGACACTAGAATTCAGCATAAAAATATTCAAATTAGAATTCTTAAACAGGATTAAAAGTGATTTTGTTTAATTAAAATCCCAGGCAATGGTCACTTCTTTCACTACGTTGTATCAGTAGGAGTAGTATTTACTATTTTAGCTGGAATTATTCATTGATTCCCGTTATGTTTAGGTGTCACAATAAATAAAAAAATATTAAAAAATCAATTCTTAATAATTTATTATCTTACATAAGCTTACAAGTAAAGCTTCTTAATCTACAATAACTGCTGAAAATGACTACCACCAGCTAGGATGCACGTATCCAATCTACTCCTCATTGGCTCGAACTCTTTCATGTTCAGATCTCCACGGCTTTCTTGGTTTTTGTGGGTATGTAAAAGCATGTTTTTTTAAAAAAAATAAAGATTAAAAAGAATAAAATAAAAAATTATTAAAATTTTTTTTAAGTATTTTAAGCACACGTTTAAAACGTGCATGAAAAGAGTCCAAAATAATTTTTGGTGTCGCATTTAAATCGGAATTCATAAAATAAAAAAAAAAGGTAAAGCTTATTCTATTGTGTAATATTTTCAATTTAAAATTTACATTAAACGCGCACCAAACCTTTAGCTTTTTTTAATTTTATGAATTTCTATTTAAATGAGAGGCACCAAAAATTATCTTTTACTTTTTATATCCACTTTTTAAAGTAAAAGTATGTGCTTAAAACCTTTTTTTTTAAATTTTTAATCCAATGAAGTTGTGACTTTGCAAGATGCTTTCTTCGTCAGTAGGCCTGACTAAATTGTTTAATTGCATTGGAGTTAAATTAACAGGAGTTTGTCATTAATAAATCCATCATAACTACTGTTTTGCTCAATGGCTTCAATTGAATCTGTCCCTACAGTTGATCGATTGCTTGCCCTGGTTGCTTATCGATTACATGACCGCCGGCAGTTCTATGCGGGGAGGATCTAGTAGTTTTAATAGTTCAAATCATTGGGTTCATCCAGAGACAAATGAAAATAAGAGACTGGCAGTGCCCTATTCATTTTGCTGAGCGCTACTGGTGCCACCGGAAGTGCAGCGATCTCCATTATGGGGATGGCAGAAACGTAAGGTGGCGTATGTTCTCAATGTTATTTCAGCTGTTTTTGTAGATGACTTCGAGAGGTATTAGTAAGCGTAACCTGTTTTCTGATTTTTTTTAAAAAACTTTATTGCATTAACTAACGATAACGTATACTTTTAATGACTTTCAATAGCTGATTCAATGCCTTACGAATTTTTAAAAGAGCGCCTACAACTCGCAACTGCTATCGTTATTGTAATAAGGGAGGCTTAGCTAGAGACAAGTGAAAGCATAGATGAAGAAAACTGAAGAATAAGAGTTTGGCTTCCAATTCTTACGCCTAATAAGATGTATCCACTTTTTACGAAGAATGTCATCCTTTGGAAATCTATTGTGCAAATATTATACCTGGTTATACGAGCTTGGTGCTTATTTATTGAGTGACAGTTCTTTTTTTAATGCATTCATCACAATAAAAATGTTTATCACAATACTTATCTTTATTGAAATATCAATTAGATGTTTATACTTTAAAAAATTTAACAAGCTGTGTCGCAAAATTATTTTAAGAAAATAAAAAAATGTCATTTTAATTTTTGTTTATCTGACAATAATGGAAAGTTGATAAAGTCAGAACATTTAAACTGGGAAGATATTTAAAAGTGTTTCTTATTATTGATAAACAAACCTAACATAATTTATCAAATTTCAACTAATTGATTTTAAAATTTTAAATTAAAAGAAAATCTGGTAACCTAAAATACTTTTAAAAGGTACTCACTTTTTTTTTTAAACAAAAAAAAAGGAAGAAATAATTCTCAGTTGAATAAAATAATTGGACCAGAGACAAGTGAAAGTAATTACTTTCACTTGGCGCTGATAATAATCAGTTTATTAATCCACATATTGTAATAAACTATTAACATATTATTAATACGCATGATTACTTGTGAAATGAAATATTGGATCCTTTTAAAAAACGATTTGTGCAATTATATGTACAACAACTGACAGGCATGTTTTTTCTTTCATAAATTATGAAACAATAGATTCGCGCCAGAACAACAATGAGGGGGGGGGGAGTTACTTTCGCTTGTCTGTTCTCATTTCGATCTGTATCTGTTTTTTGCTTTTTAGCACATTTTCTATATATAGAAATGTGCTTATGTGATCGGTTTGTCCAGCTGTCCGTCCGTCCGTCCGTCCGTCCGTCCGTCCATCCGTCCGTCTGTAGACAATCCCACAATTCATTGCGTTGCATGTATTGAATTGCATGTATTGCAATCTCACAATTCATTCAATCATGTCTTGAATTGCTGGAAGAAACGAATTATCCTCGCATTTGGTAAAACGCGTGTTGAGAACATGGGTTCGGTTCTGCGCGAGCTCTAAACATTAATGAGATGGTGTGCGTGCAGGATGCACGTGTTTGACGATTATTAAAAGGGCAGTTCGCTCCCTAAATCAAGAGAATTTTTTTATTCCTAGGGAGCTTAGCATTTATTACGATAACTTGAAAACGAATTAACTTTTTCACAGTCTGTTTTCACCAATCCATTAAAATGGGACAGATACGCAGAAGTACGAACGTGAGATAGCAGGAATAATTACGTGCTCTAATAGCACGTGCTTAAATAGTACCATTATGATACCCTCTTAAACATTTCCTATAACAAGATATGGCAAGTAATATATCAAACAAATTGTCACAACATATCATGAACGAATATAAAAGAGTAACTAGTGATAGCAAGTATCGGTCTAATGGCACGTGTACGTGCAAGGATGTCTCATGAATGAATATAACGGTATATAGTGATGTCTGAATTGTTTAGTAGTACGTGTTTTAATGGTACCAAGTGGTACCATTGGAACTTTCAATGCTAGGATATGGCATTAATATATCAAACCACTCGTAATAACATGTAATGAGTGAATATCATGAGAAAATAATATCTGTTATTGGTTTAGCAGCACGTGCCCTAATGGTGCCCTATGATACCATATGGTAACCTTGGAACTTTCAATGCTAAGATATGGCATGTAATATATCAAACGACTCGTAACAACATGTAATGAGTGAATATCATGAGAAAATAATAATTGTTATTGGTTTAGTAGCACGTGCCCTAATGATGCCCTATGAAACCATTGGAACTTTCAATGCTAAGATATGGCATGTAATATATCAAACGACTCGTAACAAGGTGCCATGAGTGAATATCACGAGAAAATAATGATAATGGTTATTGGTTTACTAGCACGTGCCCTAATGGTGCCCTATGGAACCATATGGTACAATTGGTAATTTCAATGCTAAGATATGGCATGTAATAGATCAAACGACTCGTAACAACGTGCCATGAGTGACTATCACGAGAAAATAATGATAATGGTTAACAGTTTAGTAGCACGTGCCCTAATGGTGCCCTATGAAACCATTGCAATTTTCAATGCTAAGATATGGTATGTAATATATCAAACGACTCGTAACACCATGAAATGAGTGAATATCATGAGAAAATAATGATAATTGTTATTGGTTTGATAGCACGTGCCCTAATGGTGCCCTATGAAACCATTGGAACTTTCAATGCTAAGATATGGCATGTATAATATCAAACGACTCGTAACAACGTGCCATGAGTGACTATCACGAGAAAATAATGATAATGGTTAACAGTTTAGTAGCACGTGCCCTAATGGTGCCCTATGAAACCATATGGTACCATTGGAACTTTCAATGCTAAGATATG
>JAHWFO010072148.1:0-23205 GCA_023313115.1 Rhysida immarginata
ATTGCATCATCATTTTGAGCTCATTGTTATTGGTGAATTGCGTGTTGAAACCATTGTTGATACCTATTGTTGCACAAACTTTTATTTGCATTGTTGGTCATGAGATATATATTGTTGGTCCGTGCAGAGTGTTTGTGAATTGCGTGTTGATACCATTGTTGCAAAAACTTTGTCTTGCATTGTTGGTCATGCGATATTTCTCATTAATATGCCCTGCCATAACCATGAATATCGATTTTTTATCAATAATTATTATTTTTTCGAAATCTGAAGTAGACAGTGACCTTCCTCATGCTTTGAAGGTCATGTATGCGAAATTTCATCAAGATCGGAATAAAACTGTAGATTTGTATAAAAAACGTACACACAGACCCACCCACAGACCCACAGACCCACCCACAGACAAACATCCTTCTTTATATATATAGATAGATTTAACATCTTTTTTCATAAAATCAACAATAAATCAAACATTTTAGAAAATTTACAAAACATAACCAATCAAAATTTAATCATCTTGTGTCCATGGACTTTGAACCCATTTCTTTATATTATTTATGATTGGTACAGTAGCTTCTTCGTTCTCGATTTGGATAATGTTAGGAACTTTCGATGTATCAACAAAGTTATCAAAGTTATCAAACAAAGAACTTCCTGGCACGTCCCAAAGGCGGTCAACATGCTGACCTAAGGGTAAAGTGAGCGTGAACTCGTGCGGCCGCCACATACTAAAAAGTGATACAAACAAATTTAAACCTTATAATACAAGGATGAATGAAAAAGTAAGATACACTCAGGACCATCTGTGGTCGAAGATCGCCGATATCATTTGCCGTTTTTAAAGATGTTGCCTGTACGTCTATAATTGCAATGTATTCTCGCGTTTACTGCGTATGCAAGAGTATTGTTGTGGCGCAGCAACTGGTTGTACAAGTTGGAGATTCGCGGAACAGTCCGTTTTTGTGGGCGAAAGGCTTAAATTGCACTGAAATCCATAAGGAAATTTGCAGTGTCTACGGGATTTGCAGTGTGATTTCTCGTCCTGCAATTGTGAAGTGCTGCCAGCAGTTTGAAAATGGGCACTCAGATTTGACGGACGAATACTGCGCAGGAAGACCATCCTCATCCAACACAACTGAGCACATTGCCCGCGTTAATAAGATGATTCTGGGCAATTGACGAATCAGAATTAAAGAACTCCCAGAACGCTTAGCGTTTCTTATGGGAAAGTGCTGACATGGTTGAGAAACACTGGAGCGGATTTTTACCGCAGCGGCATGGAACAGTTAATTTGACGTTCAGACAAGTGTTTACAATTGTTGGCTGATTAAATAGAAAAGTGAAATAAATGGAGCACGTTTCCTCAGAATGTGTATATGGGATCTTAACTTGCATTTGTTTTTACTGTTTCAGAGCGTAACTTACTTTCTGATTCACCCTCGTATTTTTATATTGATAAAGTTGGTAATATTTTAAAGTTTTTCGTTAGAGTTGAAGTTTAGAGTTTTAATACTTTATATTTACACGAGGACAACGAGAGACAGAACAGGGCACTTAAAAGTCATATGATCATCGGGGTCTGGCCAACAATTCATCCTTCATTGTCTCTATGTTGGATTTATACATGTGACGTCACGAAGCTTATGACTCGTCCCCCCCCCCCTTGTCACACGAGGTCACACATTGTTGACCCCTTCCCTCCCCCTTATCGTGTGACGTAATTTATGGATATGGCCCCTTATTAATAAAATAGGCCTCTTTTAAAATTATTTTCTTTAATTAATTCTCCTTTCCCAAAATTTGGACTCTCTTCCAATTAATTTCAGGACCAGATGCGAAACAAAGTCTAGCTAAGGCACTATCAATACAAGAAATCAATCCTCCCGAGGAAGGTATAGGAAAGTAGCGGAAGCGCTGAGGTCATCTATTTTATCTGCAGTTTTTAACCCCCCCCCCCCTCCATTCTTTAAATCGAAAAAATTGATTTTCTCGAACGTATTGTTTAGAAAATGAAAAAGAGCTCTATCTTCTTTCGTTTCTCATCATTTCCGTTCGAATGATATATCACATGCCTTATGCTGTCATAGTTCTAAAGACCCCCACCACCAAGTGATTGCCACCGCCATAACTCCGACCCTATTGGGACAATTTGGCCCAAACTTTATAGTAATGTCGATCTTGCTTAGAGGAATCTGCATACCGAATTTCACTCCTTTATATGCATAAATACGCATAGACCTTTTGGTCCCCTCTAATTTCCGTGCCCGAAACTCCGACCCCAGTGGGACAATCAAAACCAAACTAAATAGTGAAGGTGCCCATGCCCATATTAAGCTATATTCCAAATTTCAATCTTCTACCTCAAAAAATGCGGAAATTATGAAGGGACGGACAGACGGACAGACAGACGGACATTGTGAAAAGTGTGCTTGGCATTGTTTTATTTTTTGGCAGTTGTTTACCCTTAGCAGCGCACAGACAAACAAAATAATATAAGGATAGAGAACCTGTGGAGGTTTATCATATGTAAAGTCTATGAAAATGTCCGATGGTCTGACACCTTAGACTCCCTGAAAACATTAAAGCTTGGTATGACTTGATTCCAGATGTGATCCAAAATCTTGTAAACAATATGAAGAACAAATTTTTAATGTTATTCTGAAAAATGGAGGATCTATTGATTATTAGGTTGTTGTTTTAGTTAAACAATCAACTTACCCACTAAATGCAGGCAAATACACTGTATACATAGGCAGTGTTATCACTCTACTTTCCTATTTAAAAGTTTGGTGATTTTTTGTTTATGTAAATTGATTATAATGTTGTTCCGTGATTGCTATGTTGTTCGAAAGTTCTTTTTAACGATACAAAAGTTAGTACAACACTACGCAGAACAAAATATCATTAAAGTCGCTCGGTTAAAAAAAAATACAAAATTGAAACTAATGTTTTTAAAAGAAATTATGGTAAAAAGATTAATTTTAAATTTAAATGTGGCCAGTCTCCTTTTAATGGGGAAAATCGTAAAATTTATAAAAACAAAAAAATAAATAATAAATAAAGTCACCAATCTTGAAAAAGGAAGAAGAAACTTGTGAGATGGAAGAAAACTCAAAGGATGTAGTCTATTGAAGATGTTGTTGATAGCAGAAATAAACCCAGTCTACTGAGGATGTAGATGAAGTCTTGTGAAGATAATGTTGATAGTGGAAAACGATAAACTTGAAGGAAGTGTTGGTTTTGAAATACAGAAGAAATTTTGAAGAGGGTGATCCAAATATTTGGGATAAAATTTATATAAAACGTTTTCGAGAATATTTCTCATCATCAGAAGGATACAACATTTTTGAATGGTGAAAACAGTTGAAATAAGAATTTAACAATTGATATAAAGATGATGAAGCTAAGTTGGTTTAATTGCTGGTTATTGTATATTAGGTTAATTGTTGTTTAAAAGTAGTGTTCATTTATTGTTTATCTCTATTGATGGCTTGGCTAAATTTTTGTTACTTGTAATGATATTTATTGTTTCTTTAATTAATCTTTTTTTATAATTTTCTTCTTTTCCAATGATTTTTGTGTTATTCCAATGTGGTGTGTGGTTTTCTTTGATACAATGATTTATAAAAATATGGATGAGATATGTAGATGACATCCTAGTCATAACAAACAAACCAATAGAAATATTAATACACCTATTAGAAGAACGATATCCTTTAAAATTTACACACAACAACATGACCAACAACCGTATCACATTTTTAGATATAAACATTATAAAAAATGAAAATAATCTAGATTTTGAGATATATGAAAAACCAATAAAAGGTAACAACATACCACATTACTTATCCCAACAACCCACACACCAAAAAACTAACACTATTAAACAATATTTACTAAGAATAAAAAATCTTGCATCGGCGAAATATATTCCTACAAATTTAAAAAAAACTTAAACTGAACCTAATAAAAAACAAATATCCAATAACTTTAATAGACAAAATTTTAATAGATGCGTTTACAAACAATACAACAAAAACTATACCAATTCTACAAGAACAACAAAAAAGATATTCAATACAATACAATAATAAAATTTTCCACAAACAGAAAAAAATATTAGAACAAATACCAAACATAAAAATCAAACCAAAAATAACAAATAACATTACTAAAACATTAATAACTACCACCAACCTAAAAACAACCATCAATCAAAATAATAACACAAATATCAATTTCAAAGAAATATGTCAAAATAATAAAGAAAAATGGAACACTAGAAATATAATTTATCAAATACCATGTAAAAATTGTGAACATATCTACACAGGTCAAACTAAACGACAATTAGAAATAAGATTAAAAGAACATGAAAGAGCACTTCGCCACAAAGACAAAAACAACCATTTAGTAAATCATTGTATCAAAGAAAACCACACACCAGATTGGAATAACACAAAAGCATTGGAAAAGAAGAAAATTATAAAAAAAGATTAATTAAAGAAACAATAAATATCATTACAAATAAAAAATTTTAGCCAAGCCATCAGTAGAGATAAACAATAAATGGACACTACTTTTAAACAACAATTACTCTAGTATACAATCGCCAACAATCATAACCAACAATCGGCCTCGGTGGCTCAGCAGGTTGCGTGATCGCCTCTGATGCCCGAGTACGCGGGTTCGATCCCGGCCGAGGACGACGAGGATTTTTCAGGGGGAAATCCTGAGATCATGTACTTCCTTCGGAAGGGAAGTAAAGCCGTTGGTCCCGTGTAGTCGTTTGCCGGCTGCACGTTAAAGAACCCTTGCGAGGCAAAATTTGCGGCCCCTATAACGCCGTCCTGAAATGACCATGGCAGTTGAAAAGGACGTTAATACCAAACAAACCAAACCAAACCATAACCAACAATTACAACCAACTTAGCTTCATCATCTTTATATCAATTGTTAAATTCTTATTTCAACTGTTTTCACCATTCAAAAATGTTGTATCCTTCTGATGATGAGAAATATTCTCGAAAACGTTTTATATAAATTTTATCCCAAATATTTGGATCACCCTCTTCAAAATTTCATCTGTATTTCAAAACCAACTTCAAAACCATCTTCAAGATTATCCGTTTTTCCCCTATCAAGATTATCTTCACAAGACTTCATTACATCCTCAATAGACTGAGTTTATTTCTGCTATCAACAACATCTTCAATAGACTACATCCTCTGAGTTTTCTTCCATCTCACAAGTTTCTTCATCCTTTTTCAAGATTGGCGACTTTATTTACTATTTGTTTTGTTTTTTTTATTAATTTTACGATTTTCCCCATTAAAAGGAGACGGACCACATTTAAATTTAAAATGAATCATTTAAACTCCTTAGATCAATAATATGGTAAAAAGAAATTATGTTTGGAGCTATTGACATCCTGACCATTATGAAGAGCAACAACCCGCTGCAGAAAATAATCACACATTCCTGATTTCATAATTATTTATGAAGTATACAATTAAAATTATTAAACTGGTCTGAGAGGATTTTTTATTTATCACAAGAATTTCATATGAATTGTATGCTATTTATTATTAACATGCATCTGAAAAACTAATTGAATTATTCAGAACTTTATTTAGATTTCCTCTTTATGCTTCTTCGGTATGGTATTTAAAGAGTAATCGGCGAACCATATGGACTCCAAATTATTTTTCGAGTTTCTTTTTTTTTTATTTCGCTTTCCCGTGAATCTATATGTTCATTTCAGCGAATTCATTAAGCTTTTTATTAATTAAGATCATTTTTATTTTCTCCTTTCAAACTTTTCTTTCCTTTCTATTTTCAGATGACAGTCCTTGCTCTTCAAATGAGCATTTCCTAATTTTTTTCCTTCTGCTGTATTACTTGAAAGGAAGCGCTAATTTTGTTTTCATTACTCTATTTATCGAAATGAAATTTTGCTTCGAGGGAGGAAAAAATAAAACTTAATTAAGGTTGAAAGCATAAATTTTAGCGTTATTAGAAATTCCTCAGAAGGGAAAAGTGTTTTTCAGCTGATGAATTCACGTCGCACCAGTTATAAGAAAATTTCACTAAAAAAATCTAAATGGCGGAAATCTGATCAATGACGCAATCTTAATTAGATCTTTTCACGTAACATGTGATAATGACTGTTCAACAAAAAATAAAGTTGCTTGCTTGGTGAAGGGAAGAAAAAAAATGGAAATTTAATTACTTCTCTCATCCCAATAACGAATTCAAAGGATGTCGCTGGTAAGACTCGCTTTCCTCTGTTCCATACTAATTTCATGCCTGCGAGTTTTTTGCTCCATTGCTTGATATTTTTAGCTCAATAAGAGCCTAGAAGTATATTATCATATAAATTGTCTAAATTTAACTTTGTAAAAGAAAAACTCTAAATTCATTTTTTACCTACATAATAGCCACTTAGACGCTTTCTCAGTCAGACATCAAGAAAAAGAGTCTTCAAAGAATTGTAGACATTTTTTTTTCTAATATGAAGGCTTAATGTTGAAAAATTATTCATTTCTTTATTTTCTTTCAGTTCAATTCGACATATTAGATTCAAGAGGCAATACGTCTTTCTCTTTTTGTTAGGAAATGTTCAAATTTATCTATTTCCCAGGCGAACTCCTCCATTTTGCCCATGGCTGCGAAAGAAATTTCACAAACAATTCCAAAAAAAGGTGAAATGTCTTTTGGGGGACGTTATCTAGCCGCGAAGATGAATGAGAAACACTTTTTTATGACACAGAATAAATTTATATTTAGGTAAATAAAAAAGCATGCAAATCTACCTGAAAAGTAAAAAAAAAACTAAAGAGAAAAAAGGAATTGTATAATCAAGTTAGATGATGGATTAAGAAACCTTTAACGTCTAGCTTTTGTGCTAATAAAATATTTGAGATAGTTTCAACTGAATAAAATTATATTATTTATTTTAGTTTTTAAGAATTTAAAATAATATATGAAGATGGAGATAATAATATGTGTATATTTTATATGTATATTTGAAAATGTTAATTTTTATTTGAAATTAAAAATTCCAAATTTAGTGATAGTATTTCCCTCTATTTCAGATTCGTTATTTTAAATGCATAATCCTCATAGTTTGAAAACTCTTGCTGAAAATATTAATCTGTTTACACATAACTTATCAATGGAATACAAATACACTAGACTCGCGATAATCCGATATTGACAGTCCGACACGCTCGGTAGTCCGACGCCGCTTCGGATGACGTCACTGCTGCAGACACAGACACGCACACACACTTGTTGGAGGGAGAGATGCCTCCTCCCGTTTGACAATAGCTCTGATTGCTGTACTGTACATTAATAAATTTATATCACTGTATGCATTTAACTAGCCTTAAAAAGTCAAAATTCAGTTTTAAAAAATCAACCTTCGGTAGTCCGACATTTTTGATAATCCGACACTCCCTCGGTCCCGTAACTGTCGGATTATCGCGAGTCAACTGTACTTTTTATCGAAATAGCGTAGAACATCTAGGCTTTACTTTAGTCATGCGCGATAATCTTCGAGAACTTGATACAGAAACTGAATACCTGTAAAATTATTCGATTGCAGTATCGATACTTTCAGGAAAAGTATCAACTACTCATGAGTATTATGAGTACTCTAACTAACCTAATCTGCAAACCCACAAAATATCAGAAAGTAACAAACTAAAACAAACACGGTAATAACTAAATATTTATTTTAAATAGCATAAACTAAATAAATAAGCACTAGCAAATTGAAAATTAAATCTTATAATATTAATATAATTATAGACGAATTTATTTTTCACATTATAAATAAAGCCAATATATTAAACTACTATTTAAGTGGCAAACGAAAACACTACGAAGGTGATAAAAAAAATGTTCAAGTAACCTATATCTCTTTGCAATTTAGAGACTTTGGAATGAATTAGAGTCAAAATGCACATGCATTCCTTACTTTAATTCAGACTAAATTGATAGATATCCTATCAAATTTCACAGTTAAATAAAATTGAAGATACCGTTAAAGTCATAGATCTACAGATTCGGATTTTTTATGCTCAGAAATTCGGAATAATTTTCACCAATTCGAAATTACTTTCATTTTGCCTGATATGACTGTTCCTATTTCATCAAAATTAAAAAGGAATTCGCCTAGATATGCATGAGTTTTAATATTTTAAGTTATTACAAGGTAGTACAAGATTTCGATAGAAGTTACATATATAATATTTTAAATTATTAAGCAGCGGAAGAATGGAGCTACTTATTGTTTTCACGATGTCCGTCTGTCTGTTCGTCCGTCCCCTTCATAATTTCCGCATTTTTGGAGGTAGAAGATTGAAATTCGGAAAGTAGCTTACTATGGGCTTGTGCACCTTCAATTTTGGTTTTGATTGGCCCATTGGGGTCGGAGTTTCGGGGGCGGAAATTAGAGGGGAGCAAATGGTCTACGCGTATTTATGCATATAAAGGATTGAAATTCGGTATGCCGATTCCTCTAAAAAAGATCAACATCATTGTAAAGTTTGGGCCAAATTGTCCCAATAGGGTCGGAGTTATGGGGGTGGCAATCACTTGGTCTTTAGAAATATGGCAGCATATGGAGTGTCATATATCATTCGATCGAAAATGATGAGAAAGTAAAGAAGATAGGGTTCTTTTATATTTTCTAAATACAAGGTTCGAGAAAATCAATTTTTGATTTTAAAAATGGGGGGTTAAAAGTGCAGATGAAGGAATAAAAAAAATAGGTGAACTCAGGGTTTTCGCTACTTTCCTATACCTTCTTCGGGAGGCTTAATTTCTTGTTATTATTATTATTATTATTATAGCTTTAATATTTCATTTTTCATTTTAAATGATCAATTTTTGAAAGATCAACAAGTTAATAACTCAGGTTCTCTAACGCCTAGGATAATGAAATTTGAGGGAATAATAAGGTACATAAAACTGTGTATACCGTTAATATTTGAACGACATCCAACGAGTAGTTTCCGAGTTACGCATTCAAAATCGTAACAGTACCCACATGCGAGTACTAGACAGTACGTGTTATGATGGTGAGTGGGTAACTCGGAAACTACTCGTTGGAATTCGTTCAAATTTTAACGGTATACACAGTTTTATGTACCATATTATTTCCCCAAATTTCGTTATCCTAGATGTTGTAAAAAGTGAGTTATTAACTTGTTCATCTTAGTGGCGGCATTTTTATTTCTGTTCATATCTCAGTTATCGCTCAAATTCCGACCCATATTCATATGAACTTTTTTGCTTAGAATCATCCATACAACCTCCCCTAAAAGTTTGTGACAGGTTTTCAGATACACCCTGTATAAAGTGCTTAGTCAGTCTGTCATATTACGCAAATCCGGGCTTTTCATTGGCAAGTAAAGCAAGTGACAACAACAAAAATAAGTGACGCAACAAAAGTAAATGATTCGATGTTGCTTATTGCCTCTGTTCGGTTGCGCCGGGCACAACATCCTAGTAAAAGATATATTTTGATATAAGCTTTTATAAAATGTATTTTGATAGAGAATTTATCACATCTTGTGTTTTTGATGAAAAATATTTTATTGAATTTTTCAGTAGAAGATTTTGAAAACTTTGATATTTTAATAAAGGATTAATAGTTTTTGATAACTATTTTGTTGAATTTTTCAGAAAATGGAACAGACTTTAACAAAACAAATGACAGTATCAGGAGTGTATTTCCACCCTACTCAATGCAACTGCGCTATCTGCCTAAAAATGCCTGGTTTCTAGCAGAATCTAAGGTGTTGTCTTCTTCGAAAATACCAAAAATATTTTCGTCTTAATGTTGGGTAACTACGAAATGCACCCAACATTTTATTTATATTGTGGCGTTTCCGGAAAGTAAGTAACGCTTTGAAAAAAAAAACCACATAAAAACATTTTTTTCAAAACAAAATTTATTTATTTATGAATTGGGATACAATACGCCTATCCAGGGCCTGTATGGCCAGAGGCCGACGAGACGAGTTGGGTTCCTGGCTTAACTTCACAAAAGTTGTGTTTATTGAAAGCCCACCAGGCCACGGCCTCCCTCCATGAAAGAGCATTTGTTAATCTATTTTTCTACGTAATTGCACCGTTGTTCAGGCATTTGTCGTAGCGGAAAACCAACTTTTCTATGCCCTCTTCATAGAATGATGCCGCCAGTGATGACAGCCACTGCTGAACACCAATCTCATGCGAAACAGTTTTTGAAATTTGTAGAAACTCATTACAAGGCTTTTTTATTGTGAACCGTCTGTTTTCACGAATTTTCTCATTCACTTTTTCAACTAAATCATCATTGACAACAGAAGGCCGCCCACTCGGTGCTTCGTCATGAACATTGGTTCGTCCACTATTGAACTGCCTAACCCACTTTTTCACCATTCCATCAGTCTGTAATGAATGAAGTTGACGAACGCACTTCACAGTCCGCGGATTCAGAAATTGTCTTAAACATTATTAACGATCACTAACAAATCTAAACACAACACAATCCGGCTGTAATGGTGTCAGTGCAAAGATAATTAATCAGAGAAATGAGTGTGAATGCTCGGAACTGCGACACTAGCGGTGTGGTGGCAGTAGAACGAAATGGTACTTAGTCCATTTAATTCATTCTTCTAATTATTGAAGAAATTAATCCCACTAACAAGTAAGTATGATATAGAAAAGTAGCGGAACGCTAACTTCATCTAGTTGATGAAAATAGGATTTCATACGAACCACAACTTGGATTCTAACCAGGAACCTTCAGCTCACCGTGCTGACGGGCCAACCAATTGCGCCACCAACTGGGTACTGCTCCAACCAGCCCTAAGGACATGTAGATAGCGTGCTGCTTCCATGACCACTTTGGCGCAGCTGCTTCCTTGTTCGAACCCAGGCTGTGGAAATTTCTTTCCTATTTTCATCAATAATTTAAACATCATTTTCTTTTGATGAAATGATATATCACATGCCATATGTCGCTTTTCAAAACGTTAATAGTTGTAAACGCTAGGTGACCAATGCCCCCATAACTCTGGCCCTCTGGGAGAATTTAGCCCGCACTTAGTATTCATTTAGATATTGCCTAGAGGAAACTGCATACCAAATTTCACTCCTTTACATAACTTTATACCATATGAATCGGATTCGCCACATTAGACGTAATTTTTCTGTGGTACTCGATGTTGGCAGCAGGGGTCTATGAAAGGTAAGTAGACATGGTTCCGGGTGCCCATCCACGCCAAGATCCATGGATTGTAAGGAAAACACTGAACATCCGCACAGCATCCACAGCAGAGATAAGAGACAAAGTAGCACTAACCATATCAAGTCCTTGATTACTTGCAGTAAGACTGCAGTCAGGTGTCCCTCTAGTCAGAACACGCGAAAGAGTGGTGCCTGAGGAGCTGAATGGAGATCTGCTTTCTTCAGTGATGAGAATAGATTCTTCCTGCACACAAGTGATGGACACCTAAAGAGGATCAATAATGTGCGATGAAGACCAAAAGAGCGACATCTCTCACAGTGCGCTGGTCTACGGCACACAGGTTCAAAACCTGGCGTAATTGTGTAGGGTCCATCAATTACACCAATTCACAAACACTTAATTCGCGCTCATTTTTGGTTATTTAAATGGAACATTGAACAGGGCAAGGTAAGTCCAGGAGTTATATATATTTTTTCCCCAACATAAATTGTGTATGTAAGTCCAGGAGATTGTTGAACTCGTTCTGCTGCTAGCACGATCTCCAGACTTGCACTTAATTGAGCCTGTTTGGGACAATTGTGCACAATAGGTCTGGATACTTGGAGCAATATAGCCCAGGATGATATCCAGCATCTATACGACCGTATACATGTAAGAGTCGTGGCCTGCATTCATTCTCGTGGAGCATATACGGCATATTAGGACTTTAGGGACATCCTGGACTAGGATCTTGTCCACACATCATATGTTGTATGCCACTCATACCATGTTGTGCAATTTCATTAAAATTGACCCACTCCTTCCATGTTTTGAAGGTGAATTTTAAATAGATATTCGAAATAGATATTGTTTTTTTCAGATTCAATTCTTTTTATATTTCTTACTTTACTAGAACTATATTATTTGAAATTATTAATTACGGGTGTGCTATATAATTTATAAATTTAAAATTTAAATTCTAAGTTCCTTGAATTACCTTTTTATAATATTTCGTGAATTCAAAATTCCTTACAAGACTTTAAATTATTTGCAAATTTATTTAAACTGTTCACTGGCAGGGTAAAAGTTTTTTTTTTCAATTTTTTGTTATTCTTTGAATGAATTAATAATAATAGTCATCCAGGCGACCGAGTTCCGTCGAGAAATATTGGAAGTCATTAGGCGGGTGAAGAGAAATTGACGTTGGTCGTACGTATTTCAGTCGAGGGTCTGTTATGGTTCCCTCGATACTAGAAAGAAATTTGCACCATCAGCTGAGAAAAAGGAGAGCGGAAAATGATGGAGAACTTCTAATAAACTGACACGGATGGTGAGAGTGTTGCTGAATCTGCAAGAGTTTGAGCAGAAACAGTAGCGATACCTAAAAAGAAGCAAAAAATGGAGAACACACACCTCGAAACCTCTTCACGTATCGAGTTTGTCACGTTTTTTCTTGAAAAGAAATAAATTTATAAACATCAATTTTTTTTTTCATCGAGAAGTATACTTTTACCTTTAAAACCCATTTACGCTGAAAGCGTTTTCGTTGAAGCTGCTATAATTTTACAAAAGCTCCATTTTTTCCCCGCAGAAGCTGTTTTTCTTCACATTAGCTCAACTGAAGAAACTCCAAATCCGTAAATAAAAATAACTTTTAAAGTTCGGAAATTCTGATTCTATAAACAGATAATTCCATATATATTTTAAAAATTAAGATCAGTTTTCAATAACACGCTGTAAATTAAAATCTATGAATATGTGAGAGTAGAAGATATATAAGAAGTCCCTGACAATTTCAAAGATTATTCTTTGTACAACGGTTTTAAAATTACAATCAACTCAAAAGCGTTTTTGTTTTCGCGTAACCCTATATGGTTGGTTGGTTTATTAGAATTTTTGGCGTCGACTACTAAGGTCATTTTGCGCCTTTTACACAAGTTATATCTATATGCAGCCCGCGGGACAAACACAAGCATCCATGCCCACGGCGGGATTCGAACCCACCACCAGGTGGACTCGAGAACTAGAAAGCCTACGCCCAAACCCTCTAGGCCACCTGGCCGGCAAGAAAACAACAGACGGCTCAGCGTCAACAAACATGGTAACTCCGCAAGAAAACAACAAACGGTGACTATACTTTCATATCTGCAGTCCAAAGCATTAAATCATGATAATGTTTTTAGATGCAACAAATAAATATTTATACAGTACATAAACCTTTTATTTATTCTACAGATAAATTCTACAGTAGTATTAAATCGGTAATATTGAATAAATGCTTATAATAACTGAAGTATGAAATATAAGCACGAGTATCGAGTCTCTCGATATATCGAGTAAGCACAGCGTCTATGCTTAAGGTGGGCAACACAATGTTCATTTTTGTCATTACTCATGATAAATGCTTCTGGAGAGCAATATTTTGTTTTCCTTATTGAACAATGAAAACCTACTTTCACCAGTCCTCAGATATTCACTCTTTGTTCTCTTTTGTCTTTGCTATTCGTTTTCCTCGCATATTGCTGGAGAGGAATTTGGAATTTGTATCCAGCTTTTTCTAATCGTCGAATAGTAGTTTTTTGGTAATGTGTTTTCTAGTAATCAGAGTCCATTCAGCAGTCATTTGGTTTGCTGATCTTCTTTTTCAGTATTCAGATTTACTTGTATGTAGATCGATTTCTTCCGCTTGTTTTCATAACTTTGCATTTTCCAGTTTCTTGAATCTCCTAATTACAACCTGTGACAATTAAGAGTGCACCATCGTCGTATCCTGCCCCAGACAGGTCGAGACATGTTTAAACAAATTTGAGAGAATCAGCGCTGCGAGTGTGTTTGTGTTTAAACAGGACATTGAAGAGAGAAGGCGTAGTACGCATGGTCGAAACCCAAAATGGATCAGCGAACGAAAGAGACTCATGAAATGATGACAACAATTTACAAAGAAAGTGCTATTACTTTGAAGTGTGTTTATGGGTGGTTTAAACGGTTCCGAGGAGGCCGAAACACCGTAGAAGACGCCCCCCGAAGTGGCCAGACATCCAACGTAATGTTACGACCCAACTGAAGGCTGGCTATCCCTAAAAACGACTACGCCAGGAGTTTCCAGGATTTGTACAGGCGTTCCCAGAAGTGCATTACCATCGACGGGGATTACTTTGAAGGATAGTAACTGCTGTTTCATGTAAGCGAGCAATCTACTCTCAATATTCCATCATTTACCGAACTTTATTGTCACAGGTTGTATTTTGTTAACAACACTTCAGTTAATTTTATATCTTTTGCTATTTCTTGATCCATCTTTTATTAATTTCCATTTTTCTACAATCAGATTGCGTACACATGGAGCAATTTGCTTGTTCGAATGCTGGTTTCAAGATTGACTCTGTATCCCTCAAAATTAAAAATTTGCATATCATAATTCCAACCAATTACAGAAGTGTAACACTAAACATTATTACTGATACCCTCCCCCAAAATTTAAATGTTTTCATATTTCTGTCCCTACTTTGATGTTTTACCATATTTTTGTCTGTGTTTAATTTCTTGTGTTTGTAGATAATAGAAGAACAAGAAGTTAATCCTACCGAGGAAGGTATAGGAAAGTAGCGGAAGCCCTGAGATCATCTATTTTTACCCTTTTATCTCACTTTTACTCTCTCCAATGCTTTTTAAATCGAAAAATTGATTTTCTCGAACGTAGTATTTAGAAAGTGTAAAAGAGCTCTGTCACCGAGGCTCGTCCGTCTGCACGTACGTTAGTCGTCACCGCCGGCTTTGGACACAACCAATTGCTGTAACTGGTTCCTCAAGATTGGTGTACCGAGATATACCCAACCGGACTCTATGTGCTGATAACCCCCCTGTACTTACGAAGGGTTGATGCAAGAAGAGCTCGGCGACCTGGTTCTATACGCAAGGTAGGTCTCGTTCTATTAATGTGAAACCTAGCCATAAATGTTAAGCCTCTCTGTCATTATCTCCATACGTTCCTGCTTCCGCTCGAGCGTTGATAAATCTATCATTCATTTAGTCTGACGCCGCGCAAGGGCGTAACGGTTCCCCTTATTAGTTTACCCCTTGTTAGTCTGACCCCTTATTAGTTTGACGGACGTAGAGATAGTTTGTTTGTTTATGAGAAAGATATTTAAGTCCCGTATGTTATTGTGTTCTTCTTTCTCATTCTTTCCGCAGATATTTACCTCATCCCGTCTAATTGTGTGCTATCTGCCAGCTATCTGCCCGTATTTTTCATTTAACTAAAGTGCGTTTCATTGCAACTTGAGTGTGTTAGAACAGTTACGGGACCGAATAACATGTAGTTGATCCAATATCAATGCCTCGACGATGTCGCTTACAATAACGAGCTGGTGAATATGAGGTGACTAAGGTTGGAAGCGAAGACGAAGCAGCTTCAGCCATTTTGGATGTTGCTATTTCTCACCAATCACAACAACTCACGCCGCACAACAGGGCGTGAAAAGGTTGCGTAACTGTTCCAATACACTCAGGTTGCTCTGAAACGCACTATAACTTGAATTTTTACTGTCACCTTTTCGACGAGTCCGCAACTATAGTCCGCATTAGGACAGGCTTTGGCCTAGGTCGTTTCCTAAGTGTTAGTAGGATCGTTATAGGACAGGCCCCAACACTTTGTCGTTTGTTATATTAAGAGATGACCAACCAATCTCTGTCAATAAATGTTTTTTTTTCCTAGGCAAAAGTTATGCTCTGTTGTGTCATTCTTAGCATTAAGCTTCCACTACGCATACACACACACAGGACATGACAAGCTCTATCTTCTTTCGTTTCTCATCACTTCCCGATCGAATGGGCTGGCTTGAGGTCAATGAGAGCCGCATTCCGGATTTTCATATATTAAAAAGAGCCACACTATAGTTACATATTATTAAGTACACCATCTCAAATAGCAAAATATTAGTTACTTAATCAATTTAATAAGATTTAGTGAAAAAGTTTCTGAAAAAACAGGTTAAATTTTCAATGGGAGCTGCACTTAACTCAACAAAGAGCCGCATGCGGCTTTCAGAGTCTCATTTGCCCACGTCTGATATATGACATGCCATGTGTTGCCATAGTTCTACAGACCAAGTAACTGCCACCCCCACAATTCCGACCCCATTGGGACAATTTGACCCAAACTTCATAGTAATGTTGATCTTGCTTAGACGAATCTGCCTACCGAATTTCACTCCTTTATATAAAAAAGTAGGTTAGGTTAGGTAGACCTTTTGGTCCCTTCTAAACTCCGCCCCCGAAACTCCGACCCCAGTGGGCCAATCAAAACAAAACTAAATAGCGAAGGTGCGCGTGCCCATATTAAGCTACATTCCGACTTTCAACCTTCTACCTCAAAAAAATGCGGAAATTATGAAGGGGACGGACGAACAGACTGACGGACATGGTGAAAACAATAAGTAGCTCCATTCTTCCGCTACTTAATAACTCATATATAGTCTTTTAAAGAAACAACCTATAAGCTTGCAGGTTTTAATCATGAAACGATATGTTTTCTGAGTGATAATATAAGCCTTATAAGTGTGGAAGTTAATTGATGAAATAAGTGTTTCTATATTTTTGTCTCGGCGTGTACGTAAACAGATTTTTCAACTTTATTATTATTACTTTTATGTAACTTTATTTATTTTATTCTTGTTAAAATGGTTGTGGGTAAAATAAGCACTCATTGTTCCATGTAATGTATTCTTATATTGTAAATTAGTACTGTTTTTGTTTTTCCTTGATTGAGGTTTTGCTTTTTGCATATCTTGTTTCAAAATATTATAAACTGTGATTTATTTTATTTTACTATTTAGTTTTATTCCTTGTTTTGATTCTTTGTTATGGCTTTTGCTAGCTCCTGTTTCGGCTTTAACATAGTCAACTTTGCTTTACTTATGTCTATTTTGTTATTCCTGGAATATATAATTCTTGCTTAATATTATATTAATTAATTTTATTATAATTTACATTACAAAATGATTTTAGAAATTTCGTCAAAGGTTTAAAATCAATAGAGTAAACAAAACTCTTTCGCTTGTTCACACATAAAATTGGCGAATCTCTTTCACGAGACAACAGAAAGTTTTCAATCAATACGGAGTAACTTGCAATCACTTTAATCAGAAACAACAGTCGACAGAAGTTCAGGTGAAAAGTCAACGAACGATTGTGTTCAGTGTTCTTTGAGCTCGACTTTGCGGTTAATTCCGGGGCATTTTGTGTGGCCAAATGTCAGCCATCCGTGTCCTGACACAGGGCTACTCATCTTTTCCTACGAAGGAAATCTTCTTCAGTGGGAAATCGTCCTTGGCCAATATCCACTCTCGAAGCCCGACTCATTAATGGGAAAGAGATAAATCACGGAACCAAGAACCGTTCCAATTACAATGGATCCCTAGGGAGAGACTTTGCTCAGCCAATCACGTTGAGTCAAAAGGCACAACAGTACCATGAAGAGAGATGAAGGAGGGAAGGGAATAGAATGCAACGAAAAAAAAGCAACCAAAAACGTGATACGTTTGTTCCAAACGAAACAATAATAGGTAAAGAAAAAAAAAAGAGATATTGATGATTTTAGTGAAATAATTAGAAGAATAATAAGAAAAACAAAAACATGTTTTCTTTGTTTTGTAATAAAGGAATACAGCTGCTCTTATTTGACTAATTTAATTTATACGATATAATTTGTTTGTTCATCTAGGGTAATATTTAATAAATATTATCATTATTTCATAAGGAAATAATCAACTAAAATTTTATTATGTGTTTTTAACCGGCAGGTGCTTCTGAAGAATTTTTTTTCTGTTTTACATTCTTTTTTAAATTAAAGCTTTTAAATTAGTAGTGATGTGTTCAGACGGGCCTTTCTCAAAGTTCAGACATCTGACTTTAAAAACAGTTCCTTGTAAAGATAAAAAGCATAGGATAAATCATTTTTGGCCTTTGTTTTCGTTTCAGAAACTCAAATTTTTTTTTTGCTGAAATCGACTTAAAAACTCATGATTCGTAAAGATATGTTTAAATTTTGAATAAAAAATTTTCCGTCTGTACGTATGTATGTATGTACGTAGTGACCAATTTTGTGCAGCTAACTCCTCTGAAACGGCAAATAGCCAAACCAAATAAAAATTATACATACTTAGAGGGTTCCTTAAATTGTGTCTTAGCGTATATTTTATGTCAATTGGGTAAGCCTTTTTCGAGATATTAATTATTTACTAAAAATTAAAAAATGGCTGTAGCGTTCAAACGAGCGAACCAAACTTAATAATCCGGACACGTACATACTCCTCTCATTAAGGCGATTTTTTTTTGTAAATGACTTGTTTGGCTGTGATGAGCCGTTTTGGAGTTACTATCCCCTACCCCAAGACCCCGCCGTCAATTTTTTTTTTTTTAATTTTTTTTTAGAAATTCAGACAGTGGGGTTCTTAAACTATACATTGACCATTTTTTATGGAAATGGGTTAAGCCTTTATTAAAGAAATTATTATTTTTTTTTTGAAAGAATGAAGAAATGGCAGAATAATTCATTTCAAAGCTGCAAACACAATATAAACGGCATGAAGGGCTTGCTCTTAATGAAAAATACGATTTTCTTTTTGACGTAGAATACGTCTTATGTTTCGATACTGGGATGCCACGCTTAAATCGTGAATGTCACGAAAAGTGTTGATCACGAAAACCTTTATAACGTCAAAACCTTTATGATAGAAAAATGAATGATATTGCATTCGATAGTATATAAAACAAAGCATGCTTAGACTTTGACCGACTTCATGCTGACGTCATCGGATGATGCAATCGAAGTACAATCAGAAAATCTGCTCTCTGGCAAAGATTAATTTAGTGATAGCATAACATTTTAGGTGTCATTTGTTTTATCTTTTTGCGCTTTATAGAATAGCTTAAAAATTAAACCTCAGTGTTTAATAGTATCTAAGATATGCCCAAGTAAATTTTTGGGGGCAGCAGTCCTATGGTGACAGTCAATGTGTGTGTGTATATTGAAAAATATTGGATTTTTGAAATTCTGATTTCGGATTCTTAAAGACCATTAATAAGCGAAATAGGAATGTCTGTAAGACCCACTCTCTATCTTTTTGTCTTCATCGATAAAATTGGGTTCAAAACTTTAAAAGTTCAACACTTTCAGGGCCTCTATCTCCTAAACGGTTGGATCAATTAAAAAACACAAAGAATAAAACATTTCTGGAATATTATGTACAATCTGAATATACCATTAAAAATAGGGGTTCCTATTTAAAATTTCAAAGTTACCCCAGCCCCCGTCACAAGGGGGGGGGGGTAAATAATGAATTTCTCCCGCGAAATAATTCACTTTTGATTTCGGACGTTTTTTCGTACAATGCTTAGTTTCCGAGATATTCAGTTATCTCAAGATAAATGTCTCACCCTGTATATGCGACAGTTTGGGACACGGAATTCATATTTGCTTCTATATTCATAAACAATGAATTTGGATATTCGTGCAGCCTAATGTTTGTGATAGATTTTTTTTTGAGGAGGACTTGAAGCACCCAGGTAACGGAAGTGTGATATCTTAGCTTAATCACTTTCATCAATCCTGTGTGAAAGATTTCATGCTGTGTAGAACAAATTTAAAACTATTCAAAAATATGGTATTATAAGTTATAGGAGAGCAGGCGTTTTTGCAATTTTTTGAAATGTAACTCTTTGACGAATGTGAAACTATACTGACAGACTATAGACGACTGATCGACGCTGATATCAATGATATTTGTATTGTTAAAGCTTTGTACAATTGTGTAGTGAGATCTATACTAGGAAGTGTTTACTCTGAGTGGTCAGATTATTATGACCACCTGATGTTTGTAGGCAAATTAGCTATGATTTCGCGCTGAAGTTGCTAAACAGCCGGACTAGTGTAAATAGGCAAGCAGCTTGTTTACCACATTGGAAGTGATTTGTTTCAGAAGATTATAGGTAAACGATGCGATTTAGCAGCCTTTGATGTTAAATGTTCAAGAGCAGCTGCTGTTAAATTATTACAGACCGGACTGTCTGCCGGAAAACTGGGTCTGAACGTGCCAGTTATGGCCATCAATGTTCGGGCAGAAAGGAGAGCGGCAAGCCTGGTACAAGACAACAGAAGGGCAACAGCGCATCAAATTACTGCAGATCTTTATCAGGGATCCTCTCTGAACGCACTGTTCGCCTTACACTGATAGTAAGGAATATGGGAGCCGAAGGCCAGTTCGAACACCTTTGCTATCTGCAGTTAACAAGATAAAACGTCTCCAATTCGCACAGGAACACAAGGATTGGACAGTTGACCATCGGAATAAAGTCATGTAGTGTGATGAACCACGTTTTCAGTTGCTTCATGCAGATAACAGAATGAGAATTTGACGGAAACTGAATGAAAGCATGGACCCCACATGCATGAGTACAGTCGTTCAAGCTCGTGGGGGCAATCATGGTTTGGGGCTTATTTTCCTGGCATAATATGAGTCCTTCGTGTAGAAAAACGTCCGAATATCAGAACATACCTAAATATCTTTGCTATCAAGTTCATGCAAGCATGTTGATGGTGCATCGCAATGAAGATGGCTTCTTCCAACGTGACAATGCAGCATGCCACGCTACTCGTATTTTGCAGGAATAGTTTCAAGAACGAACAATTCCTGTGCGTTGTTTGCTGCAAAAAAATTTTTTGCTACTGAATGTATGCTTTAACCCCTATATTGATTCGACAATTGAAAATGATAGTAAGGCGAGATTGTTGCGATCGCCACGAACGACGACGAACCTGGCTTAGGTGGCCCCCATAATGACCAAATCTCAATCCAATTGAGCATTTGTGGGAAAAAGTTGAAAGAGCCATCAGACAGGTGGTTCCAAAACAACAAATTTCACACAACAGGACAGTGTTATTCATCAGGCAAAGACTGTTATGACAGCCTTTAAGAAGCAGGGAAAGACATCATCTGCCAAGCACAGCATCGCCCGAAAGTCTGAAGGGATTGTGGCCAGAAAGCATTCATTGTGTCAGATTTCTCGCATCACCTTTCAACATCTGTGGAGTAAATGCAAATCGCCGCGTCCATTTACGGACCAAATTCTGTCCCGCAAAGATCATTACGAATTTGCAAAAAGACCATATTATTGGAATAACATATTTTTACGTGAATAAAGACGACATTTTTTAATTCCATTTTAATTTCATATTTTTAATTCCATACGAATTTCTGGTACAAGCGGAAGCCATTCTTTTATACCAAGAGATGACCGACATTTGAGAGTTTCCAGAGTTTTCATTGTCACCTACATTCTTTGATACTCCTATGAAAAACTACGATATATATCAGGCCCACAGTCTTTATGGATTTTGACAGTTAACAATAAACAATTTGTATCTCCTTCCAGACAGAAAAATACAAATACATTTTTTTTGTACAGAAAGTATACATAATGAATTATATTATGTATAAAATTCATATTGTTTTTCATTTGCCCTCTTGCACAATAAATTTTCAAAAGTGACTCAAAAAATTATATTTTTTCCCTCTTTTCAGCCTACGTCTTCAATTAGATCAATATGTCTCGTACATCAAAACGTGGCGTTATAACTGGAGAAAGTTTCGTTAAATAATTTGCATATTTCTCGAAAACTACTGACCAATATAAAAAGATATTCGTTGTTTTTTCCTAATTATACATAAATAACTTTCACGCAAGGAATGACTCAAGAATTCCCGTTTTCAACGTCCTATCAGCAAACCGCCGATTCAGACATCTTCAGGATCAGCAAATACAAGATATTTAAGAAATTAATAATATATAATATAATTAATAATATTTGATTATTGAAATGTAATTTATTTCTCAATTTCTATTACAATCTTGAAGTTACACTTATAAATAATAAATTGTTTTAAAATGTGAGTTTCAACGTTTCAAAATTCCAACAAGTAGTTTCCGAGTTACGCACTCAACATCGTAACACGTGCTCACATGTGAGTATTAACTACCAGAGTTACGATGTTGACTACGTAACTCGGAAACTACTCGTTAGAATTCGATCAAATTTTAACGGTAGACACAATTTTGTGTACACTATTATTCTCCCAAATATCACCATCCTAGATGTTGTAGAAAGTGAGTTCTTAACTTTTTGATCTTAGTGGCGGCATTTTTATTTCTGTTCATATCTCAGTTATCGTTCAAATTCGGGCCCAAGTTCATATGAACTTGTTTGCTTAGAATCACCTTTACTACCTCCCCTAGAAATTTATACATTGAATTTTGAATCACCCTGTATAATATAGCTCTATGCCTTATGAATTTGAATTCTTGATAATAAGTAGAAAATGATAGAAAAAATTTCAAAGATTATTCAAATTTGATAGGAAAAATTTTCAAAGAGTCTCAGAATTGCTTATTCTTAATAAATCAATCAATATCGTCCCATAGAGATTGTGCTGCATTAAGTTGCAGGTTAACTCAGTATACATTATTCTTTATTGTTGTTATTTTTAATGCGTAGATATGGCATGTAATATATCAAACAGCTCGTAACAACGTGTCATGACTGAATATAACGAGGAAATAACGATCGTGGGAATTGGTTTAGTAGCACGTGCCCTAATGATACCACATGGAAACCATTACTGTTGTTACTTTTAATGCGTAGATATGGCATGTAACGAGTGAATAATGATAGTGGGACTTGTGTTTATTTTAAGGAGTAGAAATCGCTAGATATCTCACGGCACCCGTTTCAAAAGTAAAGATCTGATGAGAAAACGAATGAAAATAAATGGTTTATACTATTTAATATTATTTATGGCTTGTTCCTGATTCGTCCAAGTAATAACACCCATCTATATATATAAAGAAGGATGTTTGTGGGTCTGTCTGTGGGTCTGTTTTTTATACAAATCTACAGTTTTAGTCCGATCTTGATAAAA
>JAHWFO010072148.1:43205-84140 GCA_023313115.1 Rhysida immarginata
ATAATAATAATAATAATTTTTATTTATTTATTTACTTATTTATTTAAATATCAAATTATATTTTGTTTTTTTCCTAAATGATAATAATAAATTAGAACATGATCAGAATCCTAAGGACCCCCCGAACCCTAATTGGCGTGTAAGGGGGGGGGGGTAGAATTTTACTTTACAGTTTACTATACCTTATTAATATAATTACTTCATTTCAACAATGATTAATAATTTGCTTCATAATAGAATTGCTTCTATGATCATTCTAAAGGTTAACGACTGTATTCATCTTGGCAGTCGATTAAATAAAGCTGGAATATATTACTGTCTTTTTCTATATCCATAGCGATTGAAGACTTTAGGTATGCAGAATACCCTTGGGTTTTGACTTCTTTGAAGTTATATAACGGCTCTTTCTTACTTACAAATTCAGTATTAAAGAAGTGTTTCACTATAGTATTACATCCAAATAAGTCATCTAATTTAAGCAGTTTGAGTCGTTTGTATATTTGATCAACGGATAAATTTTTTAAGTATTATCAGTTTTAAACATTTGCATTATCCTATTTTGCATTACACTTAACTCACCAAAATTCGACGCAAATTTGTAAATTTGTAATCCGTATCGTAGATGGGATTCCACAAAAGTTCTATACATCATTATTCTTATTGATAATGGGCTAAACATTGCAATAACGTATAATATGAACATTGATTTCCGTAAGGTCGCTTTTAGATTATTATTAGTAATAATAAAATTAAAATAATTTAAAAATTTAATGTTTTTAATAATAATAATTTTATTTATTTAAAATTCTATACCATTCATCAATTCATATATACATCCCAAATCCCGAAGCCTACTATAAAGCTTGAATGGGATTATAGGGACAAAAAATTTCATAATCAAGAACAAAAAACTTAAATATATACAAAAGCAATTTCAACTTTACATAAAATACAAATAAAGTTCACAAATAACAACAATAATAATCATAATACTTACAAATAATAATAATAATAAACATATCAATGATTCGACTGATAGGCCTTGCAGGGAATGCCATATCGCAGAGGAAATCATCCAACACGTCATATCCAGTTCCAAAACCGTAGCGAAAATCATACATCAACATCTAGCTCAAATATACAAGCTTAGGGATTAGGGATATGAAGACTCCATACCCTAAATATATCCCACAAAATAGCACACAAATATTATATTTTGACTGAGCTATAAGCAAAGACAAAATATCCCTCTTAACAGACCAACCAGTACAGTTCTGCATAAGCAAAACAAAGTGATCTACTTAATTGATATTTCCATACAACCTACACATAATTTACAAAAGATATTCACTAGTAAAACCACTAAATATAAAACGTATTTGGGGAGTTATCACAGTACACATTGTTCCTATCTTCTTTCTGCCACAATCATTACTGAAAAGCCTGTTAACACTGAAAGCCACAATTTCAAGTCGAATTCATTAAATTTTATTGTTTAACCTCATCTCCTGTTTGCTCTATTCGTTAACCATAAAAATACACGACAATCTTTCAGCCTTCACGGATATCCTATTTTAGCAAAATTTTGCAGTCCTATCGGGGGGTTCTAGAAATTTAGGCGTCGACTACTAAGGTCATTTTGCGCCTTTTACACAAGTTATATCTGTACGCAGCCCGGGACAAACACAAACATCCATACCCACGGTGGGATTCGAACCCACAACCAGGCGGACTCGAGAACTAGAAAGCCTACGCCCTAGCCCTCTCGGCCGGCTATCAAAAAGTGGAATAGGAATGTCTCTAAGACCTACTCTTTATCTCTTTGTCTTCATCGATAAAAGTTCAGTGCGTGTATTACCTAAATGGTTGGATCAATTGAAAAACACCAAGAATAAATGTTGTGTACAATCTGAAAATATTATTGAAAATACGGGTTCCAATTTGGAATTTCAATCCACCCCCTACGAGGGGTGCAGGGGGCTAATTTTAGCACTATTAAATAGCATTCAAAAAATACTTCACAGGTATTTTTTATCTTTTTGACAAGACATGTATTTTTCGAGATATTAGATCGTTCCGGGACTCTTTATTCACCAGGTATAAAATAAAATCTGAAAAACATTTTTTAAACGAGGAAGCATGTGTTATTCCATAACCGCGTATTCTGATTGTTTTTTTGTGTAAGTGAACTACGAAGCAGGTGGAAGTTGAGAAGTGCGATTTCTGATTTATTTTTAGTGTTTAAATAAACATAGACATCTACATGCATTAATCTAGTAGTCCCTGTGAAGTAAACTTTTGTGTCCCTCAAAGCTGTATTTTCTAAAATGATGTGTAGCTTAAAAAGAGAATTTTTTTGTACAGATTATCTTCATTGAAAGTTTAATCTCGTTCCCTTAGATGAAATCGAAGTAACTGGTTTCCCTTTCGTTTAACGAACGATAGACAGCTTTCTCCTCGATGCACAGCGAAAACAAGAGATCGCGAAAGAAAGAGACGGGGATTGATTTAAGGGTTACGCATTCTTAGTTCTTTTCGTCAGTCGTGGTTTCCTTAAGCACCACCAAGCATGAAACAACGACCCAATGAATCTTTCCTCTTGTTACCATGCAAAATTTTCATTTGGGATTTCATTTCCCTTTTCACTTTAGCAATTGTGCGAGAGATTCTAAAACTTTTTAGAATCAGATTGTTGAGACTTTGCTTATAAAAAGCAATTCATGCAAATGTGTATTTTGAATATTAGCTATTACAAGGTAATGTCAGTTTTATAGCCACTTTAGAAAGTCTTAAAATAACCAAGTTATTTATAAAGACTCATCGGATTTTTTAATCATTTTTGGAACGCTTTATCTTATAAAGCAATAGCAACATAGCAAGCAATTTTCCCCTTCATCACTTTTTCTACCCTTTCCTTTAGCACACACCACTTTTGATAGGAAATTTGATCGAGACCTGCTGTTAGGATGTGTAAATCAATCACCTTGTGCAAGTTCTTATTAAGAAGAGCACGAAATGGAATTCGGGAAAGGAAGCAATCACTGAAGAAATCATGTCGGGCATTTATTCACTTATTTATAATTTGGGCCCAAGAAAAATAACATTCAATAATACTAATAATGCTTAAAGAGCAAGGAACTTGTTAACTTTGAACAAAGTCTCACATAAGGAGGCAATGGATGAAGCAGGGTATAAAGACTTTTAATCAGTATAAGAAAAGAAGAAAGGAGTGATTATCCAATTAATTAACAAAAAAAAATGGCCAGAGCTTCATTACTTGTGCTTCGAGTCAATGCGATATTAGTCAGTAAATCACTAGAAATAGGATACAGTAGAGCCCCGATAATTTGAGGTAAATGAGGCTGACTGTATCACGAATTTAGGGAAACTTAGACTCAGATTCACATTTAGATGGTTTAATTAACAATACTAACAAGGGAATCCCTCGAACATGTATGTCACAGATTTCCACCAAATTGAAATATGTTACTCATCTGAAGCTACTATAGATGCTTGCAAAATAAGAGAGTGCGAAATTGTGTTTCTTTCAAAATAAACCGCGAAAACGAAAATTTTTTAGCATACATAGCCATACAAGGACTCCATTGTTAAAGCGGTTAGGCTATGTGGGGTTCCCTTGTAAGTGGAATTTACAATCAAAAAATACGGCCACCATTACTTTTCCAGCAGAAGGTTGAGATCGATATTTTATCGCCTGTGGATAATCCTGGATGATTTCATTGCATACTCTGGAGTTTTTGGAATCTGGTTCGTAATGATAACACCAAGGCTCATCACCAGTATCAAAGATTGACAAATAGAAAGAAAGACAGAGGACATCTAGAAACATTCTTTTCTGTTAAGCAATTGGAGTCTTGCCTATCGTCAATGGAATACCGAATTTAATAACAAGGGTTCACATCATGAAAAACACCATAGTCTTCAAGCGCAACTTGGTGAGTCTTGTCTATTCCACTCATCTGTTTGATTGATCATTTCGAGGGCAGAGCCCACGTCAAAAATAATCCACATATGGTAAGGCCAGTAGCTACTGTTGTAAAAAGTGCCGTAACCGCGCAGACGAATGACCACGTGCAATAAGAGAATTGTACGTGAACTGAATTCAATATTAATGGTGCAATTGAATTGGCGCGTTGGCGGTCTGAGCCAAAGGTTCCTGGTTCGAATCCAGACTGCGGAATTTTCTTTCCCATTTTTCATCATTAATTTGAACAGCTGAGGTTGGCGTACAATAAAACGCTCACTGAACATCTTATGATTTATTCTTTAATGAATTCAACAATTAAAATTAGCCTTGACAATTAAAGACTATGCCTCTCTTTGATAACTGCAATTCAAAAAGAAAAAAGTTGAGTAGCAAAAAGGAAAAAGTTTATTCAGATGTCTTGAACGAGGTGCTAAAACATGGATTCATCACCAGAAATTAAGCATGCGAATGGAGACAGAATTTCATCCCACCCAATAATGCAAAAGCACCAAGAAAATAGTATAGCATTTTGAAACATTGCCGGCGATATTCTTGTTAATTCTTGGAGGATATCAAACATAAAATACATTATAGTGTAGCAATCTTATAAATTATACCTGAGAAAAAGCGACCGGAATTCGCCGTTACTCGGATCAAACCTCTGTAAGACACTAGGTCCCATACAAAAAACTAGATGGGACATTGTACAACACTTATTCTACAGTTCCATTATACAAGATCCTTCAAAGTTGTACGGGACTTCTAATTTTACAGAGGAAATATGTCGTCCAAAAATACCAAACTGCGTATTCTCCATATGCATCCAGTGAACAATTGTATATAAAAGACTTGGGCTGCCACCGTATGTAAACTCGCGTTAAGTAACGTTTTCTGAAAAGTGTATTTCGCTAGAGTTATATTTTGGCGCAAAGAAGTTCTAATCGAGTGCTTGAAAAAGAGAGCCCCGACATCAGACAAAGGTCTTCTACGAAACTGGTACGAGTGATCTTCCAGAATGCTGGAAAAACGTGTGTTGACATAGATCTGAGGGATCTTTGCCCACTTTTTTAATACAAAATTTGTTAAAAATTACTATGTAGATCAATTTTTGAACAATTCTCGTATTATATTTTAGCGAAGAAGAAGTTTAATTTTACAGCGTACCAAATAAATCTGGGAATAAAAAGATATTGTGATCCAGCGAAAAAAAAAAATTGAAAATAATATTTGGAATCAATACTTTTAGAAACAGAATTACAAGCTTTATTTAAAATAGTTTCCAAAAATATTTCTAACTATTTCAAATGACCTTTCATTGTGCTCTACTTTGGATAAGAGGTTGTAATTTTCAAAGCACGTGAAATAATGTTTTCAATTAATCTTTTCAATTATTTTCTCTGACATGCGAATTGTTATTAATTTAGTTTTTATGTTTGAAAAGGGACTATAATTTTCAAACGATTTCCTATATGTCAAGGAATCTTAAACCTCCGGCTGGGAAAAAAAATCCAACACACGAAATTAAATGTCACTCAAAAAGACTGATTACTGTTATTATGTGTTCTTTCCAATATAAAAGGAAAATGACTTCCAATAGTAATAAAGCGCAGGAAAAATCGGTTTCTTTCTCGACTGAAAAAAATTTATCGGAATTCACGATATCCTTAATAGGATTTCTTTCTTGCTCATCAATATTTCGAACTTTTGAGTGGAATTTCGAATTTTTTTTTAGTAAACTACAGTAATTTTTCTAGATTTCACTTTATTAAAAAACTTGCTACTTAGGTAGTTGTGTATTTTTATTTTTAACAAATTTTCAAAAATTTAGAAAAAGATTAAATAGACGCTAAATAATAATAATAATAATGAAAATAGTTTTTACATGTACGATCTAAAATTGTTTCCCAGAAATAAAGGCGAGGTGGATAACATATACCACAACATTCTCGGACACAATAAAAATGGAGCTGGTACTAGATAAGAGCGGCAAATTTATTTAGAAACTGCGGGTGCTATCAAAGAACCCATAGCAGCTGAAAACGAACATGGTCTTTCTTTACCAGTTACAAATACAAGCAATCGCTATAAGTAGGGTTCGGATTTTGCATATAACACTAGTCAACACACATTTTGTGACTAAGACCACACAAAGTGTTCTTAGTAATAATTTGTAGGTAGAATCCGATTCTGCTTTTAGATTTTTTCTATCACGTCAAGTTTCCAAGTTATGCACATCGAGACTTCTATGTTAAGATAATGGAAGTGAAGAGAAGCGGCTACATTGTTAAAGTATCCATATTTTGGGGCCGCAAGGAAATTTACCAGGCCCCAAATACTGAATGATTTAAAAATGTTTCATTGTAAAACAAGAAAGCTGTGCGTGCTAGAGAAATTTAAAAATTATATTCGTAATCAGCAGAAAAAATACTACCAAAAATCACCCACTTTCATTTTGTCACAAGAAAAATATTATATTTTGTTGGCCAGTGTAATGCATATCTTTTTCCCCGAGCTAGTAACTCATTTATGATGTTTTATGCACTGTTAGAGCCATCTGGAATTCGTAGCCTTAGTTTTATTGTGCATAAAAATGTATATATCAGGCTTTAGCACATGTTTTTGCATATTTCGAGCGTTAGTGCATACTTTTGCATAATTATATTAAATTTAAAGTTAATTTTACAACCTATTAAGTATTTTATTTAAAATATATACAAATGCTTTCATTGATTGGACCAAGAGGCACCAGATAAATGTACATTCTGTGCCAGTTGTTATTTGTAGAGCATTTGGAAAAATTTTGATTGTTCGAGTCAATAAAATTAAATTTTTGCTATGATTTAATATGTTCTCATTTTTATCGTCCATTTTAATGACAATGAAAGCAACTCGTGTAAATAATTTTTGGCAATTTTTTAATGTATTTTTTTAATAGCATATTTTAGACTTTTTAGTGCATTTACAGGGTCGGGACACATTAATATGACCACCTTTCCTCGAACTTGTTGGAACGTCCCATATTATGCAGATGAAAAATCATTGCATATCATTAAAAGCTGACAACAGCAGACGTGTAGCAGCATCCGTTAACACAGCAATTGTCGCCGTCATGGGCAGAGCAAGTGACCTGTCGGACCTCCAAAAGGGGATGATCATTGGCTATCGGGCCAAGGGGGACAGCATTTCCGAAACGGCCACCTTTGTGAACTACTCTAGGGCTGCCGTTGTGAAGGTGTACCGCGACTGGACGAACCAGACAGTTTCGAGCAACCGAAGACCAGTCGGCGTGCCACTGTTGAGCAACTGACACAGCAAATGAACAGTGAGGCCGCTAGGCGTGTCAGCACCAAGACAGTGCAACGATCCCTCTTGAGGTTGGGGCTCCGAAGCAGGCGTATGGTAACAGCACCCATGTTGACGCTTGTGCATCGCCGAAAACGCCTCCAGTTCGCAAATGGACTATCGTCATTGGACCTCGGCCGAGTGGCAAAGGGTTGCTTTCTCTGACGAGTCGAAGTTTCTGGTGAACAGAGTGGACGGACGAAGGAGAATTCACCGGGAAGCATCTGAGAACAGGCATCCCGACACCATCGTTGGCAGACGACAGGCTGCTGGGGGAGGTGTGACTGTTTGGGGGATGTTTTCGTGGTATGGTCTGAGTCCACTGATACCGCTGGAGGGTACACTGAATGCTGGTCGTTACCTGACGATCGTCGCAGACCAGGTACACACCTTCATGTCAACAGTGTTTCCTCAGGGTGATGGCAACTTTCAACAGAACAATGCTCCCCGCCATACTACCAAAATTGTCCACGACTGGTTCGAGGAGCATGAGGATGAATTCAAGCTACTCCCATGACCACCAAACTACCCGGACCTCAACTCCATTGAACATTTGTGGGACCATCTCGATCGCCATGTCCGCAAGCTGGACCTTCCACCACGCACAGTGATGGAATTACGGGATGCACTGATCGCCGAATGGTCCCAGATACCTGCAACCAACTTCCGAGGACTTAATGACTCTCTCCCACGTCGACTAGCTGCTGTGCTTGCCGCCAAAAGTGGATATTGTGGATACTAGCAGGTGGTCATATTAATGTGTCCCGACCCTGTAAATCCGAACCCTAGTTATAAATACCTCGGAGTGCAGCAATCGTAAATATGTAAATCGTATTTCGAAGATAGATCTATGAGAATGGTATGTCAGAATTCGAAGTGATTCAAGGATCTGATTTCTGCGGAATATTTAATTAATTCTATTTCTGCGAAATATTTTAATTCTATTATTTTCAAAATCGATTCATAATTGCATTTTGAATTAGATTCATATGTCGACGATAATTTTTTATCACGCATTTGAAAATCTAATAGACATCGATCAAAATAAGGTTAAGTTAAATCAGGATTTTTTAACGTTAAATAATGGTATCATGATAGAGGCATGTTATTAAATGACGATAAAACATGATCCACAGGCCTCGGTGGCTCAGTGGTTGTGTGATCGCCTCTAATGCCCGAGGACGCGGGTTCGACTCTGGCCGATAACGACGAGGAATTTTTCATCAGGAAAATCCTGAGATCACGCATTTGCTTCGGAAGGGAAGTAAAGCCGTTGATCCCGTGTAGTCGTTTGCCGACTGCACGTTAAAAAACCCTTGCGAGGCAAAATTTGCGGCCCTTATAACGCCGTCCTGAAATGACCATAGCAGTTGAAAAGGACGTCAATACCAAATAAACCAACCAACCAACCATGATCCAAAGAGACGCATAAAAGATACCTCAAATGCTTGCATAAATATCTTAAGAGTGATTCACAACCACATACATATAGATGTTGATCTCAAAAATTAATAAGAAACAATATCTTTTTTATAAATTGCGTAAGACTCTGAACGTAAATGAAATTAGAATTGTTATTATTTCAACTTTGTTTAGTATTTTAGAATTTGGCATGATGTTATAGTCAACCGCATATTCGTATCGCCTAAAATCTCAGAAAACGAGGGAGGCCGTTACTTCAGTTAAGCAACATCAGTGCACGGCTAGTCACTGGATGGGCGACCATCAGTGAGAAAAGTTCTTCACCCCCCGCTCCCGGCTGCTGCGACCATCAGTCAATAATCCAGGGACCCAACTCGTCGGCCTCTGTCCATACAGCCCTGGATGGACGTATTGGATTACAATAAATAAATAAATAAATAATAAATAAATGTACGGCCTTTAAATTTGATAGTGATCAATCTATAACTGAATATCGGAAGTTTGAATTTTGCTCCTATATAATTTACTGCCATTTAGGGCCGGTTCTACCAATCACGGATAAATCCTCACATAGCTATCGAAGGTTTAAACTTAAACCCGGTATACCGCTTACATTGCGTTCTACCAACATTTTTTATTCCTCAGAAGGTATAGAGCATAAGCAATGTAAAGCGCATTGTGATTGGTCAGTTTGATATTTTGTGCTTTCCTCTTTCGTGAAAAAAAACAAAGTATTCTTTCCAGCCAGTGCATAGCCTACAATGATAAGAGAAAGCCCTCTACCGTGGAAAAAAAAAAGTATTCCAGTCAGTGTTGGTGTTGAAATGCGGCACGGCAGAAAAACAAACGCGAAAAACAAATGCAGCTGGAGAACTCAGACCGCTTTCCGTTTCGTTTTTCCTTTTGGAGGCTATGTTGTCGATCATTGAAAAAGAAATACAGACAGGTAATTTAGATCTAATCTACTGTTCACTTGCACCCTAAAACTTATTCCTATAGTCGTAGTTTAAAATGGTAATTATATAGCACGAAATACTATATAAAATGGTTTGAAGGAATTTTCAAATCGAAGCGGACCAGAGGTACCGCCGTTTACGCTCGTAAATTTGAGCGAAAAGATTCACTATAGGAGGATCAAGTTGCTATCCGACCTCTAGAGGACCGTATAACTTTATCAGGATATCTGTGGTTTATTCTGGTATTTATCTGAGGATTTATCCTATCTGAGGATAGGAGAACACCGTTTTGACTTATCTGAGCTTTATTCCAGTAATTATTCTATCTGAGGATTTATCCGAGGTTGGTAGAACCGGCCCTTAAAGAATTTAGCGAAAGGTTTACGAAACCATGACCATCCTCGTAACTTAGTAACCCAATATATCTCATGCCATATGTTGCCATAGTTCTAAAGACCAAGTAAGTGCCACCCCCACAACTCCGAGGTATAGGACTTTTTTGTTTACCTTGACCTCTATAATACCTCCTTAAATTGTTTTACACACGACGATTGGAATCACACTGTTTATCGCAGTGACCGGCTGTCTCTCCGTCCGTCATTAACGCTACGCTAATAAGCAGTTTTCATTGATTAAAGGCATTGTTTCCAATCCAAGACCACGGCCGTACTATATCTCCACGCCTGACAACCACGATGCATGAGGTCGGCGAGGCATGAGGTCGTCTGTCTGTCATTTTGAAGACGGCGATAATTTTTTTCATATTACTGGAGTATTCGTTTGACTTGATTAAACATAATTTGTCATCAATTAAAGTATTTCAATGTTAAAATATTTCCGTTGAGAAGGCGGTTCTCATGGCAACCGACCTCTAGCATGACGTCATCAATCTTCAGTTGTCAGGCCTGATAGATATAGACGGCCGTAATATGACATAAAATAGCGGCGTTTTTTTTCCAAACCGTAAAATAACGGCGATACTATTTCCAAAAGGTAAAAATTAGTTAAGGCATCGTTATTCAGCGATAAAAGGTTTTAGCATCAAAATGTTACGAGCAGTAGCGGCTCGTGACTATAATAAGTGGAGGGGCATAAATACAAAATTTCAGGTTCTTAGGCCTTTTCGTACAAAAGTTATAGCTTGATTTGTTTTTGGAGCCTCGCGACCCCTGTCGAGGCCTCAGAGGACTATATCGATTTTAGTGTGTAATATCTAAAATTTTAAGCAACACATTATAAATATAAAACATTTCAGATTTCTGGACTTCTGGTTTTAAATTTATAGCTTGATTTGAGATTGAGAAGGCAAGGCCCCTGCCAAGAGACTTATATAATTTTTAATATAGATTAGCTAATTTTTTAAATACCACACTATGATTAAATAAAATGTCAAGACCGTAGGCCTTTCCGTTCAAATTTTATAGCTTCACTTGTATTTGAGGCCGCCAGGGGCTCCGAGGCCTATACCAGTCACCTTGTGTATTGTCTATAATTATTAAGTAACGCACTATAAAAATATAAAACTTTTTATTATTCAAATGTTAGAGCTTATTGTGATTTGGGCTTCAGGCCATAGTGTATATGAAAGAATTCAGATTCCTGGGCTTCCGGTTCAAAAGTTATAGCTTGATTTGTGACTGGGGGCTCAGGGCCCCTGTCGAGACCCAAGAGCCTTATACCAGTGTTTAGTGTATATTAGCTAAATTTTTAAGTAGTTTTCTATAAGTAAACAAAATTTCAGATTTCTAGACCTTTTCGTTTAAAAGTTGTAGCTTTGCTTCTGTTTGGACCCTGTGGGGCTCTGCTGGGGCCTATATTACTTTTTTTGTATTTTTGCAATATTTTTTTAGTATCACACTATGAATGTACAAAATTTCAGGTTCCTAGGCCTTTCCGTTCAAATGTTATAGCTTCAATTGTATTTGGTGCCTCGAGGCCCCTGGCGAGGTCCTAGAGGCTTATATCATCTTCCTTCTACAGGGTGAACCATTTCAGTACTATGATTTATTGACCCATTAATGTTTACAAACTTAGCAATTCAGTATGATATTTTAGGCAGTTCGGAGTTTTTATTCCCGTGAAAAAGTCTTGATGATATGCTCAATATGGCCACCACGAACGTTTTGAACTGCTCGCAGCCGAATGGTGAAGTTGTTCATAACTCTATCCAGGATTTCTGCATCCACAAGGGTGCAGCAGTCGACGATGCTTTGTCGCAGCTGGTCTAGGGTTCTTGGTGCTGTAGTGAACACACTGTCTTTAAGGAACCCCCAGAGATAAAAATCACATGGGTTTAGGTCAGGACTCGTAGGGGGCCAAAGAAAGCCACCCCCGAATCGATCTGGAAACCTGTTTGAAATGACACGATTTCCGAATTTCTGATTGAGAAAGTCTAGCACTTCATTAGTGGTGTGAGGCCTAGCCCCATCCTGTTGAAACCATTGATGTCGAAGCGGTATACGCCTCCTTCGCAGCTCGGGGATGAAGAAGGTTACCAACATGTTAAGGTAAGCCTGTGACATTACGGTGCCCTCAAAAAAGAACGGACCAATGATGCCTCTATTGGAAATCGCGCACCAAGCCATAACCTTTCGTGGATGAAGAGGTGACTTATGGATCTCATGAGGGTTCTGGGGACACTATAAACGAACGTTGTGTTTATTAACGTCACCTGACAGATGGAAGAAGGCCTCATCTGACACCCACAGGTTGTCCACAATGTCCTGATTGGCTTCCATTTCTGCTCCAAACTCCATCGCAAATTGTTGTCGCTTCTGTCTTCCAGTGTCTGTTAACTCCTGATAAACATGGATCTTATACGGGAACAGGTGTAAATCCTTTCATCGTGGTATACGACAGCCCTTCTTCAATAGATAGACGGCGAACAGATTTTTTGGTAGGGGAATCGACCTTGTACGAACATTTTCGACAACTTTGACCGTTCGAACACGAGCTTCGCTCCCGCCTTTTTTCTTGCCTTTAACACATCCAGTGGCACGAAATTGCCTGACAAAATCCATGATTGCTTGCCTGTCTGGTGCGTCTCGACACTTATACTCCTTCCGGAACTTTCTTTGCACGGTTACAGGTGATTTTGTCTCGAAATACCATTCTACAACCTTGCATTTCTGCTCTGTTGATAAAGCGGGCGCCATTTTTCAACAATACGATTTTCATGCAGCGCCTTTGCAACAGTACAAACTCCAACTATTTAGAAATTCGATGTGGCGCTCATATTCTTTTTATTGTTCATCCCTAATGCACATCATTCGAGTGAAATGGTCAGAAATTGACTGAATCACCCGGTATATTGGGTATATTTTTTAGTACCAAACTAAAATATATAAAATTTTAGGCTTCTAGAGCTTTCCGTTCAAAACTTATAACTTGATTTGTATTTGAGGCCTCGGGGTCTTCTGGTGGGCCCCATAGGCCTACATCACTTATCTTGTATATTTGCTATATTTTTTTATTATCATACTATAAATATACAAAATTTCAGGTTCCTAGGTCTTCCTTTCATATGTTATAGCTTCAATTGTATTTGGGGCCTCAGGACCTCCGGCGGGGCCCTAGAGGTTTATATCACTATTCTTGTATATTGGTTTTATTTTTTAGAACCGCACTATAAATTTACGAAATTTCAGGATTTTTGCCCTCTTTGTTCAAAAGATAAAAAAAGGAACCTTGAAATTCAAACAAGTGTCCCTTGAGGAGCCCCGGGCCACCCAAGAGGACTCGCTATATTTTTCACACCGTCTTCTGTATAGGGCCTACGTGTGTAGAAAATTTTAAGCCTCTAGGTCAATCTTTTCAAAAGTTATGGGATCAAAGTGTTACGAGCAGTAGCGGAGGATTCGCTATACTTCAAACGCCATATGTATTACCCTCCATATCTTACACTGAAATTTCTAAGAGGCTATCATAATTGTGAACTTAAAACATGTGGTATTGAACTACTTTTGACAATCTTCAAGCTGTATTTATCGATTAGCAAAAACGTACTAAATATACAGGGTGGTCCATTAGTCTGTCCCCCCCTTTTATTTTTTGAACCGAAGCAGATATGTCAATTTTGATGAATCCAATGAATAAGAAGTTGTGGGTGGCCTATCCCATGCTACACTTTTCATCAACCCAAATATGCAAATTAGAACACATTCAAAATTTATCTCAAAAACCGTAAGGGATAGAGAAAAAAAACCCCAATTCCAAACTTGTTCAGAATAAAAAAACAAACAAAACAAAAAAAAAATCATCCAAATCGGACCAACCAATCACCCACAATCACGCGGTGACTGTTTGTACCTTACAAACAGTCACACTGCACAAGGAAAACTGAATGTTGACATTTCCGCCATGTAAAGCATGCAAATCAAACATAAATTACCATACTCGCATTCACTTTCATGCGGAAAAGCAAATAAAAGGCATGTTTCAGCACACAGAAGACAGAGCAATTCCAGGATGGCAAGCTACAATGTTCCGGAAATGGTCAACATGATCTTCTGATTGTGGGTGATTGGTTGGTCCGATTTGGATGATTTTTTTTTTGTTTTGTTTGTTTTTTTATGCTGAACAAGTTTGCAATTGGGTTTTTTTCTCTATCCCTTGCGGTTTTTCAGATAAATTTTGAATGTGTCCTAATTTGCATATTTGGGATGATGAAAAGTGCACTATGGGATAGGCCACCCACAACTTCCTATTCATTGGATTCATCAAAATTGACATACCTGCTTCGGTTCAAAAAATAAAAGAGGGGGGGGGGGGCAGACTTAAGGACCACCCTGTATATATTCATAAATCGTCGTTACGAGTTGTTTGATACATCACATCCTATATCTTAGACTTGAAAATTTAACGGGATGTCTTAGTGGTACCATTAGAGCCACTAATGGTTCGTGGCAATAAAACAAATTTTTTTTCTATTCTTGCTGCGCTTGTATAATTTAATAAACGAATTTTAGAATGCATAAAAATCAGAGATAGAACAAATGAATGCGTTGCTATACAATTGAATCAAAAGTATCTTACAGTAAAATAATAATTTTAAATGGGCTAAAAAGTATTAAAAGCAGCTCTTGGAAAAGAAAACTACGCAAAGAAAAGAATAAAGAAAAGCGCATAAATTTTTGGCCTAAGACCCTTTTACTCTTTCTTTCAGTCTGGAATTTCTTTTATTTTTTATGAAGCAGTTCTTTTAAATCTTTACTTTTTAACTTTTTTTTAAGAAAATAATAGCTTGCTCAACATTATCAGCTTTATCCTAGATGAGCTCGTGTAAAATATCTTCAGTGTATGTCAACTTAATTAGGGTTTAGAAGACAACTGGTGGTAATGAAGCCACCTCCTCTACATACTAATTAAAACCATAAAGAAAAGCTGTTTCCTGTTGAAGTCTCTTCCTCCCCTTCTTGGTCGATGGTGGGGTCCCCGGCTAATTTAGGTCATACTTTAGCTTGACCTTTGACAACCTTACTTTTGCGTCTTCTTCCCCAATTTAAAGTTGGAAATGAAGCTGAATATTGTAGCACACGTCTTGCTTTTAACAAGCTAAAACACTGATACTTCTTATAAATGAACGTGTACAGAAACAAATTACGTAATAATGGGACCCCTCCAGCTGTCCTTAGAATTTGAAATATAATTCTTTTATTTATAATTTTAGTAGCCTCTAAATAAAATGGAGGTCCAAAATTTTCATTTTAAAAGTATTTAAAAATAATTAAATATTTTATTACCTTTGAAATAAATTAGAATGAAGAAAAGATTTAATTAAATTATACAGGATGAGTCAAACATATGTTACCATTTAAACTGTATTCTGTTGTAGGCCACTCACTTCAACTGCGGTTTTCTTCTGTGGGAATTATGTTAAAGACGCTGTTAAAGATACAAGAAAATCTGCCCAAGTAATGATAGCGAATTGTTACCATTCAAATCAAACTAGTCTCTCAGTTATTAGCACCTACCTGCATGCTTGTCTTTATTCATTGATTAATTAAACTAGTGGCCAAAAGTCATGGGAAGGCACTAGATGATGTTAATAGTGAATCACTCCTCCGAGAGCCCTCAAAACTGCAATAACACGTCGAGGCATAGACCTTATGAAGTGTTGGCTTCCGTCTGGAGAGATATTGACCCACGCATCTTGCAGTGCTACCAGGTCTTGTGGAGGAGACGAATTCCACTATTTCCATACTGATGATGGCTACTTTGTAGCCGAAATGTACATTTATGAAATGTCAAATAAACTCGTTTTGGAAATAGTGGAATCCGTCTCCTCCTCCTTCTCACCAAAGCATCCACAGATCGGCAAGGCCGGTCTCCGTTCTTATTTATATTTTCTATATATTTTAAGTACTCTGTCAGGTCTTGTGTAGTTAATGCTGGGTTCATCAAGCGTATATTGGTACCTACAGCATCCCATAAATGCTCCATTGGGTTAAGATCAGGTGATCGGGGGGGGGGGCAAACCATGGTCGTGAATTCACTAAACCACCTGTGTGCAAACATGCATCTCCTGCTGAAACACGGCATCTCCATTAGGGTACTCTAATGCCTGAAAGGGATGCAGATGGTCTGAAAGAATGTCCACATAGGGTGCATTTTTCCCTACAGCCGGACAATGGGGCCTATATGAGGCCATGTGGATACAATCTTGTTGACACGCAGGATCCACAGCTTCATGGGGCATACACCACAATTCTCTCGCGCCCAACAGCTCGATATAACTGAAACCGGGATTCATCTGACCATGTTATACGCCGTCACTATTCCATGGTCCATGGTACAATTCTGATAGAAATGGGTTCCTGACGCCGCCCCACATTCAAATTGGCGGAGATCTGACTCACAGTAGCCCGTCGATTGCCCCGTGTGGCTCTCTGAGGTGACGAGACGTTCGTTCGTCAGACACTTGTGGTCTTCTTGTGCGGCGCGTGAGAAAACATTGTCTCTGCGGTATTGAGGATCCACTCTAGATAATGATGACATCGGAAATCCAAAATCTTGCGTAATCTCTCCGATATGCTATGACCCATGCGTCTTGCGCCGATTATCATCCCACATTCAAAGTCGGTTAACTCATGTCGAGCTGCCATATTTATTTAACAGACTGCTCAGAAAAAGGATTTTTCTATCGAAAAATGGAAGGAAAAATTCTGCGACCTGGGTTCGAACCAGGAACCTCGGCTTTCATAGCCGACGCCTCTACCAGTTGGGCTATCGCAGACATACGGACAGCCATGCTGTCTCGAGGTGTCTTAAAGACACCAAGTTGTCAAGGTTGAAAGCCAAAGGGGAGATGGGCACCTGGCTCACAGATCGAGAATCTCTCCTATCCAACCATCAGAAAGTTTGTGAAACTCACAGATAAATAATAATAATTAATATTATAAATGCAGATAAGCATCAGGTAAAGATTTTTCTAAAATGTAGGTAGTCGGCCATGACAACCGAGGTTCCTGGTTCGAACCCAGGTCGCAAAATTTTTCCTTCCATTTTTCGATAGTAAAGATTTTTCTATCTTTACTTGATGCTTGGTAGGCTTATCTCCAGTTTATAATATTAATTATTATTAAGACTGCTCAGATATTGTGTCTACATTAGTCCCATACGCCGTAGCTGATTGCAACATTCTGGAGTCATATACGGCATATCTTCAAATGAGACAGCCTTTCTCGTGACTTTTGGCCACTCCCGAGGCATATAATAAAATGTCAGTCCACTTTTTGCACCAGTCCACATTCGTCTGAGCACAACCCGACAATCGACAATCGAACAATGAAGTGAAAAGAAACACGCGAGTGGTCCAGGAGCCACTGGAGTAAACCAGAGGAGGTACACTGAACTGGGAGAGAAGCCTGATGACCTCTTTAGTCCTCCAGAGAAGATGTCCTCAGAAGGGACAAGAGTCTGATTGTAGATTGACGAATAGAGTCCCCAAAAATCAGCAGGATCTAAAAGATCCAATAATTGGGGAAGACGGCCTTGTTAACGTCATCAAAGCAGACATCCAGGATATGGCGGGGTCTTCGAAACCTGAGCACAACCCGACAATCGACAATTGAACAGTGCAGGTAAAACGAAACGAGTGGTCCGAAAGCAACGCTTTCACTGCCATACTTGTCCAGAAAGTAACCACGGGAAGTACACTGAACTAGGCGAGAAGCCAGATGAAACCTAGTTAAGTCGTCCAGAGGATAAGATGGAGTCCTTTCCTATTAGGACGATAGTGTTGATTGTTGATTGACAAGGAACAAAGGACACGAGGAACTAGGAGATCCAATATTCGGGAAATATCGCCTTTAGGATGTCGTCGAAACTGATGTCCAGGAGGTGACGCAGCCTGCGATGTCTAAGAAGGCTTCTGAAGGTAAGCGGGTGCTCAAGAATATCTGCAACCAGATAATTGGAATGGTTCTTCATCTTCGGAAGCAGCTTTTTCATCAATTCCTGGACGTGATTCCCAATGGGAGGTATCTCAAAATCGTCAGCAATAGAAGTATTTGTTGCAACTCTCCTGTCAAGTTGAGCAATGTTCCTCAAGGTAACGTTTTGGAAAGTTTGGAGGTCCTTCCATTCGGACTTACATATTGTGGCCCAGGCAGGCATACCATATAACAGAATGGCATACCATATAACAGAATGAGCACAACCCATAATTTACCTGCTTATATATATTTAAAGCACCAATGGAATGCTAGCGCCAAATCTCGAAAGCGGATTGGCTACTGTATCCAGTCAGGCTTCTGAATAATCCTGGAGAAGAGGAATCGGCCAATTATATTTTTACCCCACAGTGCTTGTTCAGATCAATCTGGGAATTAGTCACAAATTATTTTCGGAGTAACTATGGCGTTCGAATTAGGCGATGAAAAATACATTAGTTTGTATTAAATGTACTTGATGATTGATTCGAATTATCGAATTAGAAAATTCGAATTATGCGGTAATATTTTACATTACATTTGAAGGATTTCAAACGTTCCTTACAATTTATACGAATTAAGCGATAATTCGAATTTGGCGGATTCGAATTACACAGAGTTTACTGTATTTGTAAATGCTCAGGCGTTTCTTCAGAAGTGAAACAGTCACTTGCGTTAAACCTGTGCTAATCTAGGGTAACACACAAAGTATACGTGTGTTAGCCTATCCGTCTCCAATAACGCAGAAACATTAAGATGACCTGGCCGAGGTGGGCTTGTCCCTCGTTGAAGGCTATAACTTATACTACACTACTGTTTATAAAAATCGCAACACCCTGATGGAATGGTCTAATCCATATGCAATTTGCAATATTTGCATACAATGGGTCAGAGTATAAATGATTAGATTTTCAGAGTAATTGCTTGAAAGAACACCATGCCTCGACGACGACGAAGGGTACCATATCAACAGCTGACAGACTTTGAAAGAGGACGCATAATTGTTCTGCGTGAAGCGGGATGGTCGTATCGTGACATTGCTGCTCGTGTAGGACGTAATGCAACAACAATTATGCGTGCATGGAGGCAGTGGAGCGAAGAGAACAGGGCACACCGAAGATCAGACTCAGGAAGAACCACCACGACGACACCGCGAGATGACAGACACCTCTATCGCATGTGTGTAGCAGATCGTACAGCCACTTCCACAGTGTTAGCACAACAGTGGGGTGCTACAGTAGGCAGGACAATGTCTGCTAGCACTGTACGACGCCGTTTGATTTCCAGAGGATTGATGGCACGAGTACCATTGTTGCGGATTCCTTTGACTCAAAACCACCGGCGCCTCAGGTTGCAATGGGCCCATCAACTCCAACAGTGGCAAGCTGAATGGCAACAAGTTGTGTTTTCGGATGAGTCAAGGTTTAACTTGCAGCACCATGACGGCAGGATACGAGTCAGAAGACATCGTGGCGAGCGCGACCTTCCAGAATGCATCCTGCAGCGTCATTCAGGACAAACGCCAGGGGTGATGGTGTGGGATGCAATCAGTTACCATGGCCGTTCCCGTCTGATCAGAATCCATGGCAATCTGAACAGTGACCGGTACATCAGAGAAGTTGTGCAACCCGAGGTCATCCCCTTCTTGCAGAACCTTCCAGGCGCTGCATTCCAACAGGACAATGCCCGACCGCATGTGGCCAGAAATGTCCTCGCCTTTTTCCAAGCAAATCAGACGCCCTTGTTCCCCTGGCCTGCTCGTTCACCAGACATGTCCCCAATCGAACATGTGTGGGACAGGGTGGCTCATCGATTGGCTCGTCAGACTCCTGCAGCAGCAACTGTGGATGAACTGTATACCCGTGTAGACAGAGCATGGCAGGACATTCCCCAGGCCCTTATTCAGAGCTTGTTTGACTCAATGCCACGACGTTTAGAAGCTGTAATTGCATCCCACGGTGGTTTCACCCGATACTAATGTGACAATAAAACGCATTGTATTGACCTGAAAATCTAATGGTTTCTTTTCTGATCCATGATATGCAAATGCTCCAAATTTAATGCAGATTGGGCTATTCCATCAGGGTGCTGCGATTTTTATAAACAGTAGTATATTTTACTACTAAACATTAAGGTAATGCAACTTTCCCACTTGCTGGACGACCTCTAGGAAATCCATTTTTCCAACTCCTCTACTTCTCTTTCGGAAATACCGTAAGTATAGTCTCATTCATTATACCGCCAGCTAACTCGAGGCTCTTTTCTTCCAAACATACAGGGTGTTCCAAAATGTTTTAGACAACTTTTGATCTTATGAAAAAAAAATTATTTCAGATAGAGAGAAATAGTTTTCAGTAAACTGTGACAGTTTTCGGAAAATGGCGACTAGCGTAAAGAAAACAATGTGTGGCATTGTTTATTAAGACTAAATCTAGAACACAAACTCAAAGGAATTTTAGGACACAGTATGGAAAGACCCCACCAACTCGAGACCAAATTGCGAAATGGTATGAGATATTTCACGACCACTGGAAGTGTTCAACCAAGGAAATAGACTGAATCGTGTTCGGCAGGCTTTTCAACGTAGCCCTCGTAAGTCGATCAGATCAGCAGCCAGATAGCTCCAGATTCCTGAAACAACTGTTCACCATGTTTTACACAAACGTCTTAAACTTTCTGCCTATAGAGTTCAGCTTGTGCAAGCTTTGAAAACAAGTGATAAACCACAATGCCGACCATATGCTGAAGAAATATTACGACGAATTGACAATGATGAAGATTTTTTGAAGTCTGTTGTGTTTTCAGATAAGGCAACTTTTCACGCGTCATAATATGCTGATGCGCTGAATCTTTACAGTGGTGTTGCTAAAATTAATTAAATTAAATTATTTGAAATTTCATTTTCTATCAATGTTCGCGTTGTTTATCAGTTTTGAAAGAAATTATTAAGTAGCGGAAGAATGGAGCTACTTATTGTTTTCACAATATCCGTCTGTCTGTCCGTCCCCTTCATAATTTCCGCATTTTTTGAGGTAGAAGGTTGAAATTCGGAATGTAGTTTACTATGGGCATGTACACCTTTACTATTTAGTTTGGTTTTGATTGGCTCACTGGGGTCGGAGTTTCGGGGGCGGAAATTAGAGGGGACCAAGAAGTCTACCCGTATTTATGCATATAAAAGAGTAAAATTCGGTATGCAGATTCCTCTAAGCAAGATCAACTTTACTGTAAAATTTGGTCAGATTGTCCCAATAGGGTCGGAGTTGTGGGGGTGGCAGTCACCTGGTCTTTAGAACTATGACAACATATGGCATGTCATATATCATTCGATCGAAAATGATGAGAAACGAAAGAAGATAGAGCTCTTTTTCATTTTCTAAATACTACGATCGAAAAAATCAATATTTCGATTAAAAAATAGGAAAGAGGGGAGGGGGGGTAAAATTGCGGATAAAAGGGTAAAAATAGACGGCCTCAGCGCTTCCGCTACTTTCCTATACCTTTCTCGGGAGGATTAATTTCTTGTTTGGTAATGTCATTATCAGCCTTTCATTGACAATTATTGGATACTAACAGCTGCATAAAGACACGTTTGTGTACTGAGGAGATGAACTTTTTAAAAAGGTCTGGCTGTTGAACATTGTTCCGAATGACAATATGTAGTGGTGAATGTAATCTGTAAGCAGGGTTAGATTGGTAATGCCATCTGGAACCCAAGCCACAAAAAAGTAGCCCGATAGTAACCCAATTCTTTACGAAAGCTTATTACTTTCATAAAATATTTCTATACTGAAAGAACATTGGCAACAATTTTCAAAAAAACTTTTGCACCGACCCTTCATCTCGTTCTGCTCCTACTCAAGAATGCCAGAAGCTTACAGCTCCATTTGAAAAATGTCTCCATAGTCCACACAGTCTAGATAAATGCTTTCTAGTGTCAAATCAATACTCATCAAATCATCAGTATTTATTCTGAGAAAATGTGACCAAATTATTCTTTCTGAGAAGAAGCGTATAGAACATCTGAAATTCTTCAAATTACGAGGGCTGTAAATTAAGTAATGGCAACATAGGTATACATCAATTTTTAATGAACTTACAAGTACAATTGCATTACATTCCTTCTATGTAATCACCAGCAAAGCTTATAACCTTTTGCCAAATGTCGGGAAGCCATTGTAGACCAGTGGCATGGTGTTGATTGTTGATGTGAGCGACCGAGCGCCCTACTGCGTGGAGTACAGATGAAACGTCATGAAATCGGTGACCTCGGAGGGGTTCCTTCAACTTCGGAAACAGATCGAAGTCACAAGGACTCATGTCGGGTGAGTAGGGAGGGTGTTCCAGGATTTCCCACTGCCACCGTCGCAATAGGAGAGTGACTTTGTTTGCGACATGGCAACGAGCGTTGTCATGCAACACGATAGGGAGATTGTTGTGCAATAAACGTGGACGTTTGCGCCGCATAGCCGGACGCAGATGGTGCTGTAGAAATCGGCAATAGTAATCTGCGTTGACAGTTTGTCCTTCAGGTATAGCTTGTGTAAGAATCACACCGTCCCAGTCGTATGCCACAATCAGCATAACTTTCACCCGACTGGGTTCCTGTCGAAATTTCTGTGGACGTGGCGAACCTTGCGGACGCCATTCATTTGATTGACGCTTTAATTCAGGCTCATAGGCTCGTGCCCATGTCTCATCAATGGCGACAATACGCTGCAGAAATGCGTCTCCTTCATTGCGGTATCTCTCCAAGTGGGTGCCAGCCAGTGCATACCGGTGCCATTTCTGTACTTCGGTTAGTCGATGTGGAACCCAGCGGGAAGCAATTTTCCTCATGTTGAGAGATTTCTTCGTTATGCACCACACCGTTTGATGACTCAGACCAACCTCTAAGGATAATTCTCGGACAGTCCATCGGCGGTCTATGGTAAGGAGACCGCTCAGGATGTCAATCTACTCTTGAGGAATGGAGGGCCGACCTGTGCGTTGCAAATCCGCAGTCTCATTCCGACCCGAACGAAATGCTTGAACCCATCGGGCTACTGTTCTATACGGTAAAGCATTTGTGCCACAGGCTTCCACTAATCCTCGATAGCATTTTGTTGCACTTTTGCCACGGGCAACCTCGATTTTAAGCCACGACCGCTGATCATCTTTTGAAAACATGCTTTAGAGCGATGGAAACGAAACTCCTCACTTTAATGCCACACAACAACTACCCTTCTAAGCAGATCGATTGTTTTTTTGTACTCTACACATCGACAACAGCGCCACCTCACCGCTCCCATATCCTATTTGCGCATGCCCGCCCTTCTGCGAGTTTCAAGGTTAAGTTGCCACTATTTAATTTACAGCCCTCGTATAAAATGATATTAGCGTTCTAATTTTGGAAAAGCTAGTTTATTCTTCGTATTTCAAGTCACATTGGAAGAAACTAATTAAAAGAAACTAATTAAAAGATCAAAACTTTATCTTTATCCATATAACAGAGAATAAGTGCAGAGGCAATGCTCTTTCTTGGAGGCAATTTCAAAATGACATTTTAAAGAATCATATTGGTGAATGACCATTTCAATGCAATCAGCAATTGCTAACACGTTGTTACTGAGGGACTAAGAATCTTTAACGGTTCTTCTTCACTATTTTCACCAATTCGATTTAGAACCTGATAAACTTGTTTGTACTGAGCCTGACTTTGGGAACTGTGTGAAAACCAGTTATAAGTTTTCTTTAATAAAAATTCAACGTTTCGTGGTAAAGCGAACATTTTTTTTTTGAATGCTTTGCCCACTTACTCATTGCTGCTTCAGAGTCTTTCCTAGTAAAGGTATAAAATTAGACATGTACAGGTAAACTCTTTTGCTGGTTATACCTTGCACGCAAGAAGCAGAATATGCTGCATAAAAAAAGGATTATGCGTACTGTAATCTGATTGGCCTCACATCACACAATCTCGTGATGTACAACCCCTGGCAAAAAGTATTAGATCATTCTAGGCTCTATGGAAAACGTCAAAGACTATAAACACCAAAATATTTATAGCTATTCTAGACAATTTATTAAGTACCGAGAGGTGTTTTATACTATCAGTGTGGGGAAACGTGTCTGTCTGTCCCTAACTCCAACTCCTCCAAGGCTATGAAAGATTTTCAAAATCTGTTTTCCTCAAGTGATGAATATGGTTCATGGCACGAACCAAACAAATATTATCTGAATCGGTTCAATAGCACGTGCACAAATGGTACCTTCACGACCCCACCTAGCAATTTTCTATGGGAAGATAAACTGTAGTAAGTAATATATCAAACAAGTCGTAATGACGAATACAAATAAAAGCTATTTTTGCCAAGTGATAAATATGGTTTGGGGTATGAACCATTTTGAAAACGGTTGTAGTCGAAACAATGGCACGTACTCTATTGGTACCCTTTGATACCCTCAAAAATGTTCAATGATAAGATATGGCATGTAATATATCAAACAAATTGGGATGATGCATCATGAATGAACCATTTTCAAAATGGTTGTAATTGATAAATGACACGTGCTCTAATGGTATCCTTATGACACCCTCAAAAAATTTCAATGATAAGATATAGCATGAATATATCAACCAACTTGGAATGATGTGTCATGAATGATTGTATCGTAAAATTTGTGATAGTCGAAATTGGTTCTAATGCATCTGGTTTAGTAGAACCATTATGGTTCATTGGAAGTTACAATGCTAAGATATGGTATATAATATATCAAACAACTTGCAATAATGTGTCATGAATGAATATAACGTAAAAAAATTATAGTCGAAATTGGTTCAAAGGCACCTGGTTAAATGGAACCAAACTGGTTTATTGGAACTTTCAGTGCTAAAAAATGGCATACATTTTGTCAAAAAACTAGTAATGACGTGTCATGAATGAATAAATCAAAAAAATTAATCAGTAAGATGATGTTTAAATTTGAATTAATTGATCCAAAAAATAGTACATTCATGGTACCATTGAAACACTCACTGCTAAGATATTGTGGTGACCGAATATAACTGGTAATGATCTCTGATGAACGAATATATAAGAGTAATTAATAAGTTTGAAGATTGGTAGTTTCACCTTTCTAATGAAACCAATGTGGTACCATTGACAATTTTCAATGCTAAAAAATTGCATGCAATATGTCAAACAACTCGTAATGAAGTGGACGTGTCATGAATGAATATATTAGAGTAATTAATAGTTTTGAAGAGGGTCGAATTTGATTCAGTGGTACCTGCTCAAATGACCCATTATGGTACTATAGGAAAATTTCTAAGCTAAAATGTGGTTTGAAATGTATTAACCCATTCGAAATGAAATATCATGCATGAATATTAAAAGCAATGAATAATATACAGGGTATAAATGGACGAGGTTTCACAAATTTAAGGATATCTAGAGGGTGATGTAGTGAACATTTTTTATTAATAAACCCATAGTTCGAAACGAAAAGTGACCCATAAATGACACACTCAAAATTTTTCAATGATAACATATAGCAAGTAGTATATCAAAAATCTCGAAATGATAAAATAAGAGCGAATAAAACGTTATAATGTACGTTTTCTCCCATGCATGCTCAATCGAGTTCATATTTGGAGATCTTGCTGGCTACTCGATGCTTTGCATATCCTCACTTTGCAGAAAGTCCACCACCATAAAAATTCTGTAAGGACGTGCATTATTAATTACTGTTTTCACCAATTGATAATATGGTCCAGCGCATGAACCAATTTGAAGATAGTCGTAATCGATACAATTGCACATACTCGAACGGTATCCTTATGGAACGCTCAAAAACTTTCAAAAATAAGATATGGCATGTAATATATCAAACAACTCGGAATGATGTGTCATGAATGAATATAAAGTAAAATTAATGATAATCCCAATTGGTTCAAAGGTACGTGGTTTAATGGTATCACTTTCAATGTTAGCATAGGGCTAGTTGAAAAATATAATTCCGCGAATGGTTTAGTTTTAGCCATTCGGTACTTGGTTATGTCATTCCTTAATGGTTTATTTATAATAAGTAACGGCCTAAATAGCTGTTTTCCCATAAAGTAATAAAAATATACTCAATAGTAAATAAGTAAAAAATTAAATAGCATCCTTCCCTTTGGGAAAACAGATCATCCTTCAACGGAGAAATAAGTCTTAGTTCACCTGCTCTTAACCAATCCTAACCAATCCTAACAATTGAAAAATAATGGAATCCTCCCATATCTAAATTAGAGAAGTGTAAAATAAGTGTCAGTAAAGTGTACCGAAATCCAACTCGATACCATCCTGAGAAATTTAAGTTGTAAATTATCAAGTTGATACAATGAGGTTTGTCGCAGAGAGCAGTTGCTAACCAGCTAGGATGTTCGTAATGTGTAGTTTCCTATACGTGGAAAATATATCAGTTGTCTGAAAATGTGGAAACTGCCCGCCAAGTGGACATCGAAGAAAAACCACCAAAAGATAGGACCAATCTTTACGAAAGATTTGTAAACAAAATCAACCAACTGAACAGTACCTGGAAAAAGCACCATGTTGATGTCTGCAACAGAACAGTATACACGAAATGGGATACAACTACAAGAAAGCCAACGTGAAACCACTGCTCATCAAGTTGAAAAGAAAACGTCGATTGCAATGGGCAAGAGATGATCAAAGATGGACATTGGATGATTGGAAGAAAGTCATCTTTTCGGACGAATCTCGTATTTGCGTGAGAGGCGGAGATAACTTTGGACAATTTGTGAGCCGAAGGGTGGATGAAAAATTTAAACAGCAATGTTCGTTATCGAAAGGAAATTCCCTTAATCACTGATGGTGTAGGGTTGCATGGGTTGGGGCGGGCTTGGTGAAATGTGCATTGTCAAGACAACAGTAAATGCAGATGTCTACATGGACTCCTTAATACTCACAAATGAAGATCAATTTCGACATAGCAACGACTTTACATTCCAGGACGGCAATCCATAGTCACATCGAGCCAAGAAGGTTAAGTCCCATTTGCAACAGAAAAACTTCCCTACAATGTCATGGCCAGCCAACAGTCTTGGTAAACAACAAAAAAACCCACTAACAAAGATGAACTTAATGGTGCACTTAAATCAAGTTGGCACGACATTGGTGTTTATTGTCAAGAATCGATTACTTCATTGCCGTAATTTGGTCAAAAGGTGGCCCATCTAAGTACTGACTGAGTTTGTCACAAACTGCATTGTTTATTTTGTATGCATATTTGATCTAACACTTTTTCCCAAGAGGGGTAACGTTCATTAACTGTTGAAATATTGTGTATTGCGCGTTTTCTTATTGCTTTAGAGGATAATAATTACCCTAAGACCAGTATACAAATAATTATTAATAAACAAATTGTGTTAAATTACTATTGTTTCTTTTGTGTTTATTCGGTTTGAAAATGTACAACAATTATCTATAGAGCCTAGAGTGAACTAATACTTTTTGCCAGAAGTTGTAATGCTTTGAGATGGTTGGGTATATACCGGGTGGGCAAGAAATAACGTGAGGTGTTCAGAGCTCGCTAGCGGGAATTCTATTAGGCCAAATGCAGTACATTTTGGTGTATATACTTAGTGGAACATGCAGTTTCGATATCTGCAAAGAAAAAAATAGTACCAAAAATCGCCATAGGGGGCGCTTATTTCAAGAAAACAATGAATACCTAATTGTCAAATGAACAAATACCGTAACAACAATAAACAATGTTTTATTTTAATTACAAATGTGTTTCAATATGACCACCAATAGCTGTTCCAATAGCTGCATGCGGTACACGACATTTTCTACGGCAGCTCGCAGCATATCTGCATTAATTAGTCTGATATTTAACGTTATTTGATCCTTTAAGGTTGAGAGTTCAGGAACATGTGCTTGATACACAATGCTTTTCAAATATCCCCATAACCAAAAATCACAAGGGTTTAGATCAGGCGACCTGGGTGGCCCTACCATGGGAAATGCACGACTAATTATTCTGTTGTCTGAAAAACGTTCTCGCAAGATCTGTTGCACCTGACGTCCGATGTGTGGTGGCTCACCATCCTGCATAAAAATGGTAGAAGCCAGACAACCCTTTTCCTGCAGTCGTGGTATCACAAAATTCTGAAGCATATCGGCATACCTGGCAGAATTGACGGAACAAGTCACCGGTCCACGGGGACGGATTTCTTCAAAAAAGTACGGGCCGATGATGAAAGAAGCAGTAAAGCCGCACCATACTGTTAGTTTCGGTGAATGCATAGGAGTTGGCAGACACACTTGTGGATTTGATGCAGCCCAAATACGGCAGTTGTGGGTATTGATATAAATTAAATAAATTGATGCAGCCCATTCAAATAAAAATATGCCTCGTTCGTGAATGATGGGAAATCCTCAGCCTTGCCTTTTATTGACATGATTGCTCAATACGGAATGCGCTTATGCAAACGTATTCATTGTTTTCTTGAAAAAAGCGCCCCCTATGGCGACTTTTGGTACTATTTTTTTGCAGAAATCGAAACTGCATGTTCCACTAAGTACATACACAAAAATGTACTGCATTTGGCCTAATAGAATTCCCGCTAGCAAGCTCTGAACACCTCACGTTATTTTTTGCCCACTCGGTATAATGAATGAGTGATGAGCTGGCCATTTGGATAGGATTTATGGTAGAGAAGCCCAAGGAGAACGTGGAAAGCACAAGCAGAGGGATGCCAGACGTTATCTGTTTTTTAAATGTTTGAATAAGAAGCGAACATGTATGAACAAAAAAAACAACAGTGGAGGAATATGTACACTGTAGAAAAAGACATGGTCCCTGGTTTGAATCCAGTCGCGGAATTTTTCCTTCCCTTTTCTGTTTGTAATTATAATCCAAATAATTGCTCCAGTGAAAATTCTTTCTTAATACAATTATAAAGATCGTGCTCCGCTACATGCAACAGCGGAGACTATTTTGCCGTTGCTAAATTTTGTTTATGAAAAGAAATAAGCTCTGTTTGTAAATCAAGCTTCGTAACAATTTGATCTTTTCTCTCCATGTTATATGATACAAATTGTCTGATTAAGTTAATTGCTGGTTGTAATTACATGATGTAATCACACATCTGAATGGAGCATCATATTAAAAGGGCATGGTCCAATGACTGTTAGCGATCAAATTGCGTAAACAAATTTAGGTTTATAAAGCTATTTCAATACTCTGATCTCTGTCATGTGCCCTTGATGAAGGTTCATAGATATTCACTTGGATTCTTTCAAATGTATTCATGATATTCAGGTTTTGTAAGCTTGGCATAAAACGATATCTGGACAAGACAATCAATAGTTTTCTAAATTCCCAATGAAATGCTGTCAAACATGTGACATATTTTAAATGTACGAGGGATGATTACTGGTCGCGTGTTTTTTTTTTCTCGAAAATGACGGCAGATATGAGAATTGCGATACATAAAAGTTATTTTGGTTAAAGTTTCCTGTTAGTGTCGTGTGCATCCGCCAAGCGCTAGCGACGTGACTGAAGATGGCGGCTCTCATTTCATCGTCCAGTACTTTTGAGCGGCGGAGTGTTATGCATTTTCTTTGTGCAAAAGGACTGAAATCGGTCAATATCCATAAGGAAATTGTGTCGGTGTACAGAGGTGCAGCTCCGAACAGTAAAACGTCGGTGCAAGGCTTTTAAAAAAAGGAATAGAGGACCTGCTGGACGAACATCGCTCTGGCCAGCCGCGGGAATCCATGACTGACAGCAACATTGCCGCTGTGGAAGCGCAGGTGCGGGAGAACCGGCGGATTACCGTGAGAAAAATTGTTGCAACGTTGCACATTTCATATGGGACGGCATACGACATTGTTCACGAGCAACTCGGCTTTCGCAAAGTGTCATACAGATGGATGCCACGACAGTTGACGACCGAACATCAAGGTGCTCGTTTCGATGCTTGTTTGTGGCATCTCACTTTTTACCAGGAGCAAGGTCAGGAATTTTTGGATCGAATCATGGGTCCACCATTTTACGCCCGAAACCAAGATGCAATCGGCGGTTTGGAAACACAGCTCATCTCCCACAAGAAAAAGTTCAAAACTGTGCCATCAGCCAGCAAGGTCATTGCCGTGGTCCGATACTGCTTGAGTTTCTTCCATCGCATACTGAGTTTCCGAACGCTCAAGAGGCACATTGAGGAATCTTTGAGCGGCCAAATGCAGGAAAAGACCTGACTTGCCAATGGAGGACATCGTGCTGCACCACGACGGCGCACGTTCCCACACAGCGAAACGGGTCACTGACCTGTTGCAGCGATGGAAATGAGAAACACTGCTTCATCCTCCATACAGTCCGGACTTTGCTCCCAGTGATTACCATACCTTCGAACCGTTGAAGAAGTCACTGGCCGGCCAACATTTCCGTGAACGCTGGAATCATTGCCTCAATCGGGTTGGAGATTATGTGGATAAATAAAACTTGAATTGTTCTATCGAATGTACATGTGTTTATTTTTTCCCGGTCAATATTTTAGAGAAAAAAAATACGCGACATTATTGTTTGATCACCCCTCGTAAACGCTATCAAGTGGCATATTTTATAAGTAAAATGGATCTCTTGTAAGCGAGAGATGTGCAGTGATATTTCACTTAACATAAAATTGCATTCCTTAATGAACTGATATAATCCCTCAATGTAATCCACAAGGGATGGAAGATAAACTTAGTCACATACAACATGATCCTAAGGTATGGTAGAGTACTACAGGGTGAGTCAAAAGTCGCAGTACACCCTGTTTTTTCGAAAACCTTGCAGGAATTGGGAAATCTGAATACTCCAGTAAGGTATCGGTGAGGTGGTCTGTCTTTTACGGTATGTACCGAACATGGCCGCCATCTTGAAATCGGCCATCTTGAATCAAGGTCAATTTTTTAAATGGAAAAAGGGTCATGTGATATATCAAATAACATGAGCATTTTCTGACAATTTCATTCTTGTAAACAGATTTGAAGTAGCAGTTATGGTTCAAAAGTTTCAACATATTTTTGTTGAATTACAGGCTGGACTGTTCTCCATAAAGGACAGTCATTTAATGTGTTCAACATGGTTCCCTCTTGGTTAAGGCACATTTGAAGGCGCTGAATCCAATCGTCATGCACTCGCAGAAGGATTTCCACAGGAATTCTAGCACACGCTTCTTCAATGCTTTGCTGGAGATGATGTCTGTTTCTGATTTTCTCTGCATATACGAGTTGCTTTAAATGACCCCGCAGATAACAGTCAAGTGACCCCATTCCACAGTACCAAGTCGGCCAATCCAATGACCAGGAAATTGAACATCTAACCACTGACGAATATCTGCACCGTGATTCCACATTCTGGTGATAAACATCGTGTGCTGGATGCCAAAACCATAGTTGATTTTGTCTCGTCAGTACCACTTATTGGACGGCCACCCCGTGCCTTGTCAACCAGAGTCCCAGTTTCTCGGAATTTCTTAATTAAGCACCTGACAGTGTTGTGTGAAATTAGAGGTCTTTCTGGGTGGTGCCGTTTGTTAAAATCTGCAGTTATGACACGGAAACTTCGTTCTCCGTGATCAAAGCAGTCTTCAGTTACCTGCTACAAAATGAAACAAAATGTGTTGTAACTTTTGAACCATAACTGCTACTTCAAATCTGTTTACAGGAATGAAATTGTCAGACAATGCTGATGTTATTTGATTATCACACGACCCCCTTTCCATTTAAAAAAAAATGACTTAGATTCAAGATGGCCGACTTCAAGATGGAACATACCGTAAAAGATAGACCACCTCACCCATACTTTACTGGAATATTCAGATTTCCCAATTCCTTCAAGGTTTTCGAAAAAACAGGGTGTACTGCGACTTTTGACTCACCCTATATAATGTGACCGGAGAACCATATCGCATAATTCTGCAGATCATCTTAATGGATTTTGTCAGTAATGTTCCATAAGAAAAGAGATGCATCCACATTTCTTGAGCGACCTTCTATATTGACCGTTTCCTTACAATTGAATCGGACGACGAGGTCCTGTTGAATGGCCCTCCAGGTCATCAAACTTACACCGTTAGATTTCTTCCTGTAGAGTCATTTAAAGTCTGTTGAGTATCAAATCCGCTCTAGAAATACCGACGAACTTAAAGAATAATTTTTCGTTAGCTTCAGAATCATGACACTATCGATTTTGTAACGTTAAAAGTTTGAAGGCGGAAATATCTCTTGTTTAATACTAAAGTGTCACTGCTGTAACTCCATTAAAGCAATTCAACTGACTGGGAAAATATTTATCAACCTTAAACTTCTGCAAAGCACAATATATAATATACGAACGCGTACCCCTAGGCGTGTGCGATTTTTGCCTCACCCTTTGTAAATTAAATGCAATTAGTCATTTTCGCTTCGGCTAAATTTAGCTCTCCCTAATGACACCATGTTTTTCCTGTTTAAACGAAAACTCGTGTCTTATTAAACTTTAAAAACAATTTAACGGATGGATTGTTAGTGATGTTGTAACTTTCTCATCAAAACAGAAACAAAACACGTTCACATTCGTTATGCTAAAAGACGAATGCATTAGCAAATGGCGTCTACGCAAACTTAAATTGACGTCATTTTTATTAAAGCTCTTAAAAGGTTTTTTAAATTTGTATATAAAAACAGCATGCATATTCCTAAAATGCTAACATTGAATAGCAGATCCGTCCTTTTTGTAATTTTAATGGTATAAAGTTAATGAAAATGTTATGATTGAAGCCAAATTTGTAATTGTATCTAATGATATTAAAAAAATTGGACATGTGGATAGAAAACGCTTAAAGATTACGATTTAAACTGTCCAGCTCTTTCGCAATGACTTCGTATGCTTTATCATAGATTTCTGCTGGATAATTATCATTTATAAAGGCAATAAATTTGGAATAGTCATTTTCAACGTTTTTTGTTGGAAAAATTGTTTACCATTAGCTATAAGAAAATATTCAGACAAAACCGTGCCCGAAAGAGCCGTAATTACCTTCCAAATCTCATTAACGTCCATGAGAGCCGCAATGAGTTCGGCTACAGAAGATGGAAGATTCTCTGAGCACTAATCTTTACTCTAATTCGCCCAGATATGTCCAGTTTTTAACTATCTTTGGGTGTGTTTCGATAGACTCACGGACCTCGTGACAGTGGGGTTTTCTCTCTCTGAATGGTTTCGATAGGTTTTCGTGAGGTGGTCTCGCCAGGAACCTCATGAGAAGGTAGTCCCGAACCCACGAAACGGCGTTAGATTTGGAAGTCATACAGCTTCGTGAGAACCGATTCTGCTAGTTTAAAGATGATTTGTAAGGGTAGATCAGGTATTGTGGTATTCGCGAAGCTATAACGCGATAATAGAACATGTGGATGTCTACTTTCAGTTAGTATTGAATTGAACAAGAAATACACAGTAATAAACAAGAAGTCGCTGATATAGCGCATGAAGAAAGCGTGAAAACCAAAAGTGAAACAGCGCCTGAGAGCTGTATATGGCCGATTACCTCACCGTAGTGTTTCGATTAGCATGGTCGCTAGTTACGCGAGTTTATCGAAGCACACCTATTGTACGAGGGTGGGCTGAAAAGTAATGCCTCCATGGCTGTAACTTTTATTTTTTAACCGATTTTCAAAATTCTTTTTGTATCTGATACTCACATTTCTCCTCTATGTAATGCACTATTCACTTTTCGACATAGTCCCCATCCCTTTCCACGCATTGTACCAACGCGTGACTAGTCCGGTGAACCCGTCGGAGAGGAATTCCGGGGTTGTTGTCGACACCAATACCGGACGGCAGGTTTCACCTCGTCGTCAGAACGCAACTCATGCCCCTTAAGGTGCTCTTTCCTTTTTGGGAAGTGGTGAAAGTCGCAAGGTGCAAAGTCTTTCATTTTTGAACTGCAGTTTTTCATCTTTCAACTGTAGGCGCTGCAACGCCCTCTGATGTGTGGCGATCGTGTGCAGACGGGCGTTATCGTGCTGCAGAAGAGGATCCAAAGCTGCCATTCAATCCTCGTGTCGACGACAACCCCGGAATTCCTCTCCGACGGGTTCACCCGACTAGTCACGCGTTGGTACAATGCGTGGAAAGGGATGGGGACTATGTCGAAAAGTGAATAGTGCATTACATAGAGGAGAAATGTGAGTATCAGATACAAAAAGAATTTTGAAAATCGGTTAAAAAATAAAAAAGTTACAGCCATGGAGGCATTACTTTTCAGCCCACCCTCGTATGATTGACTGAACCGTTGGATCAGAAACAGGCCTCATCAGAATTGTTGCCAGAGAGCTGCGTTGTCCAGAATATCAAGAATTTACAGTACCACTATAAACGCTCCCACGGAACTTGATAGTTATTATAATGCAGTTCGCCAACCATCCGCCAAACGCAGACGCAAATTTCGGACTGCTAAATCGTGAAGTGAGATTCATCACTCCAAAGCACGTGTTTCCACTGTTTCACAATCCAGTTGCGATGAGCTTTGCATCATGCAATGGATTGATGTCGGCAGGTCTATGGAAATCATGTCTTAGTTCTCGGCGAACAGTCGCATTCATGGGACTGGGGATATTCGATGTTACTTCACTGCCGAGTTCACGGTGGCATCCGATGATTTTACACAGTGGTGGCATCCGATGATCATGCCCTATTCAAAGATACTATACTTTGGCGACGCCAAGACTGGCACCGAAGCCACATTTGAACTGCAAAACCTCCAAGATCACTTTTATCGTTCAAACAGCCGGAGATCGATAAAAGTAATAGAAGAGTCACGTATGAGATCCATGTTGGAAACGACCAGTCTTGTTTTGAGGCGTATGAGAATGAGAACAAACAGCAACGCAAGCAACAGAACTTTCTCTGTATTAGAAAACACTTTAGGGGCTGATCCTTTTTTTCCTGTGTCTCTCAAGGACCTTGAACAGCTTTAACATGACAAATGGTATAAAATTCACTTCAAGTCCTATATTATATCCAATTATTGGATTCTTCTGGATATGTGATTAAAGATACTTTAATAGTTAAACAATTACTTAGAGTATTATTAACTGCATAAGATATCGACGATAATTATCCTAATAAGAAGGTAGGGCAAGTTTTGAGCTCCGTATAGCATCAAACTTATTCTGACACTTCTAATTTAATTCCAAAAATAAAGTTTTAAATGCAAATTAGGATAGTAATACAGAAGCTTCTCCGCCTTTCAGTCAAGTGTTGTGTAATTAACTTAATTACCAGTTTAAACGTATAAGGTATTCTGGCTACTACCGTACATAAATTAAAAGCAAATATTTTCCTTCAATTTGGTTGCAGACTGTGTGATTTCAAAGCCAACAAGACCCAGAACTATGGAATTTTAAATGATTAGGGCACCTTAAGGGCGAACATATGAATTTGACTTGTTTAATATTTTATAACCGCTCTGTTTATTTTCATATTACAGGGACGATGGAATTGCTTCGTTTAATAAAAGACAATTAAATTAATGCGAGGGAATAAACAACCGTCTAGAAACTGGCAGTATTGATTTGCTGGCACTATAGAGTTCTGACTCATTGGGAGTTCTACTTTTCGTCGCTTGAAATAGCTGTATTTTAAAATGCATGTATGCTTAGTCTGTTCAGACAGCTTGAAAATCAATATAGTGGTCAGTGTGATTGCTATCTGGAGGAAAATTAAAACGTTGAATAATTAAGCAATAAATTGAATTAAAATAACTCACAAATACATATAATTGATAGAAAAAAAAGGTTTGAAAGGGCGTCAAGACCGTTCTCCGTGGGTGTTGGACTCCGCCAAGGGTGCGTACTGTCGCCCCTCTTGTTCATTATCTTTATGGACTGGATAGACAGGGGCAGCCGAGGCGATGAGCGTTTTTGTGTGGGTGACTGCCTGGTGGAGAGGTTGCTCTTTGCTGACGACCTTGTCCTCCTTGGGTCTTCTCGCACGAACCTAGACCGGTTTGTAGCCAAATGTGAAGAAGCTGGGATGAAGATCAGTGTGGCTAAAACTGAGGTTCTGATCCTTTCAAGACAGCCTGCTCAGTGCGCTCACCATGTTAGGGGAGCCTCATTGAGACAGGTGGAGAAATTCAAGTATCTCGGGATTGCATTCACGAGTGATGGACGGCAGGAGAAAGAATTGGATGCTCGGATCGGTACAGCAAGCTGTGTCTAACGCGAACTGTGGCGATCCGTGGTAACGAAACGCGAGCTGGGTAACAAAGCCAAGCTCTCCGTCTTCAAATCTATCTTTGTCCCCATTCTCACCTATGGTCATGAGGCTTGGGTAATGACCGAAAGAGTGCGATCGCGGGTACAAGCGGCCGAAATGAGATTTCTGAGAGGTGTGGCAGGTGTTACCCTACTAGATAGAGTGCACAGCAGCACAATAAGGGAGTCTTTAGGTGTTGAGCCGCTACTTCTCCGCATTGAGAGATCTCAGTTGAGCTGGTATGGCCACGTGATACGGATGCCGCAAACTGGTCTTCCTAGGCAGTTGTTATTTTCCAAGCCGGTGGATAAGAGACCAAGGGGTCGGCCTAGAACCAGGTGGCTAGACTGCATGGAGAATCTGGGTTCGAGTCGCTTGGGTATTACCAGGGAGGACATGCACCTGATGGCGGAAGATCGCGATCGCTGGAAATCCTCCATAGGGCTGCTGCCCCCGCGACCCTAACGGATAAGCGGGTTTGAAAAGTAAGTAAGTAAGTAGTAAGTATTCTAAATATATTTCCTGCACTATATTTCTGATTCACTGCTTAAATTTCGGAAAAGTTATATAAGGAAACTTGCTGTATCAGGAAGCAATTTTAAACGCACCTGCACACTAACACTTAAGCCTTAAGACCTCATTACAGTACGAGGCTGAATTTGAAATTTTTCATGAATTAAAAATCCACGAATCTCCACCTACCAAAAAAAAAATAAAAATACGACGTTGATGACGATTACTGATGACGTTCCAGCCACCTTTGTGTCACATCCCAAGAGTGTAATGGTTTGGGCTAGAATTTCAATTAAGGGAAGGACAAAACCAATCTATGTAAACCCACATGCAAAGGTATCGGCCGTGTTTTACGAGGGTTGTTTGCAAATGATTTAGGTTTGGTCTGGTATGCAAACTCTGAAAGTGCCAAGCTGGCAACAATTCAGTGGTCTGATGTAGTTGACCTTGGTGAATGAATGATGCGGAAGGCCGGTGATGTCAGATCATGAAGGGGATTTATTACAAGACTGTGTGTTTCCTTTGGAAAGAAGACAACAAACAGAATGCGTGGCAACAGTGCTTCCTCACGTGATGCGACAGTATAAAAATGGGCGAGTGGGAATGAAAATGCTGAAAAAAAGTGAGAATAGCGTAAGGACGTCTAATATTCGAAAACCACCATCAACGGCGATGTGTACTGTGCATCTCTAAAGAATTTACAGCAGTAGTGCAAGGAAAAGTGGGTGAAGAAGTCCTGTTGCTACATGACAATACTCGTCCGCAACAGATTCAGAATGAGCTGGGGATCACTGTGTTGGACAAGTTCCATACTCACCAGACCTAAGTACTCTTCAGTGAAATGAAGAAGTTCCTACGTGCTGTCAGATATACAGAAAATAACGCTTTGCAAGCATATGTCAGAGACTGGATGCAGAATACCCCCAAGAGAATGGATACTGTGCGGTCATTGAAAGCTATCAGAGCGGTGGCAACGAAGCATCTTCAGAATAGAATAGTGGAAAGGGCTGAAGCCTAACTTGGCAGCCCGGACCATCTACGACAAGCTAAATATTATTTGTCTAAATCATTTGTAAACACTCTTCGTACAAGAGTAAGCTATAAGTTATACAAAACTAATCCAAAAAGTCAGATAAAAACTTTAGAACACAATAATTCGCGCAAGAATGAAGATAAAAATTCTGTTTGCATAGAAATGAAGTCGGGATTTTTTTCCAGGAAAATAGTTAATCCTAGAATTGTTCGATTTTTGACTTTTAATCATCCTGTATATAGGCTGTTTTTGAATTGACTACAGATTTTTTGGGAGATAGAAGAGGTCCTTAGAAGTATTTTTTGTCATATGAACATGGGGTCCCTGCAGCTCCGTTTACTTACAATACTGCATTGAACAATCTAATGACACCGGGACGCAGTGTACATTGATAGGCCTAGATTATTTTATTTTTAACAATTAACACAAGCAATCTACTGCATGACTTTTACAGTAATTGTTCGAAATGACCGCCATTTGCTTCATAGCACAATTCGCAACGCCTTATGATGATGTACGCGTGGAAACAGTTGATTAGCACGGTCGCTGATGTCACCTGCTGCCGCGACAACACGAGCCGCCAATTCTTCTTCGGTATCTACGGGTTCGGAGTACACCATTGATTTTATGCTTCCCCATAAAAAAAATCCATCGGTGTGAGATCTGGTGATCTCGGTGGCCAAGCAACTGGTCCGCCACGACCAATCCAACGACCAGGATATGTCTCATTTAGGTAATCTCTAACTGCTCTTGTGTAATGCGAAGGTGCGCCGTCCTGTTGAAACCACATCAAATATCTGGTCATTAGTGGAACATCTTCAAAAAGACCAGGGAGCTCCTCCTTCAGGAAACCAAGGTATGTTTGCCCGCTAAGACTTTTCAACAAACAAGCACGTGCACCTTGAAATTTCTTTGCAAACAATTATTTTAAAAGTTATTACAGTAGATTGATTGTGTTAATTGTTAAAAAAAAATAATCTAGGCCTACCAACGCACACTGCGTCCCGGTGTCATTTGATTGTTCAATGCAGTATTGTACGTAAACGGAGCTGCGTTATATGACAAAAAATACTTCTAAGGACCTCTTCTATCATCTCCCAAAAAATCTGTACTCAATTCAAAAACACCCTGTATAAGTTATCGCTAAAGTTATATCTCTCAATAACAAATACAAATACCTCAATGCTGCCAGGTAGGCGAGAACAAGTCAGATATCTCTGATGAGTGTGGTTTATAGGTGGTAACAGGGAAGGGGGGTAGGGAATTCATTGCCACACTCAAATCTGACTTTGACCCCCAAATTTAAGGTCATCCATTTGCTAACTCAAAATCTATTAAAGATAGAGAAAAATTTCCGATTGCTACCCTGTAGAGCAACACTACATCAGTCTAAAAACAATTTTTAATCATATCCTTCCCCTTGAAAGATTTGGAGAAAATGGGCGAGAAAGGTCAGTTTGGGCTGGCCAGGTTAGAAATTGCTTTACTGCAATTCAAATGTATTAGAAACCTTAGCCAACCTGGCCAGCCCAACCTGATCTTGAGTGATTCTTTCTCGCCCATTTTATCCAAATCTTTCAAGGGAAAGGGTGTTATTAAAAATTGTTTTTAGACTAATGTGATGTTGCTCTACAGGTTAACAATCGCAAAATTTTCTATAGCTTTAATAGTTTTCGAGTAAGCAAATGGATGACCTTTAATTTGGGGGTCAAAATCAAATTTGAGTGCGGCAATGAATTCCTCACCCTCCTATTACCTATAAAGCACGCTGATCAGATCTCGCTTACCTGGAAGCTTTGAGATATCTGCCATGTTACCAGATAGCAAAAGGTAATGAAGACAAATAGGGCTTTTACTGATAACTTGAAATGAGATACCACTTTGCTTCTAGTTTTACACAACCTAATATAAAACCTAATACTCATTTATTAGCAATGTTCATAAATATTATTTATCTGAAATGAAAGCCATTACAAATATATCTCCCCATTACAACCCGTAAATGACATTTATGTTGTAGTATAATTGAAACATTATCTCACTCTCTACAGAATGAATTCGATTAAGCGTAAATCCATTTTTCTTGCAGATCAAACGCCGATTGACAAGTGCTTTCAGTTAATTAAGTTATCCATTCGGAGAGATTTTGTTTCAGGTTTTCATCATGAAAGGTCAAAACGATTCATAGAGATAGAGATCAAATTTTTTAAGTGCCTTTCTGGTCAGTACAGTGGAATAAAAATTTTGAAATAGTAGTCTGTTTTCTGAGGATTCAAGTTATTCCGAACAATTTGCTTAAACAAAATTTTTCCGAACAAAAGTAAACAAGAAATTTAAGGTTGAAAATAGACTAATTATAAGCTAACTTTATTCTAAGATGATTCCGAAAGCTCGTCGATTGAGATCACTATTCGGAATCCGAGATATAGAAGTTTGGCGTGAGGTTATTTATAGTCCACTTTATATTCTTTTCCACCTATGTTCAAGCTTCTCAAACATGTATTAGACACATATTTTTGAGAATCTATATAAAGTAGTAGGCATGGCAGGCTTTTACTTCCTGGTCCGCAATAAACTTTTATTAGTCGCGGTTTCCATATGCTGGTTTGATTCAATAAACAAAGCGCGCCACAGACTGAATATCTTCTCGGGCGACAATGATAGAATCGTTTCCTCAGTGTTGCCAGGCGAAGAACTTTCGGAACAGCCTTCATAGCTTATCTGTATTTGAATGTAGAAATTAGCGAATTATTCATAAGTCTGCGTGTAATGACTTGATTTATTTTAAACAATGAAAATTATAATCGTCTGTGTTAATTAACTATGAGACCTAGTGGTGGCCGGATCGTTTTACGTGACCTAAAATTATTGATTTTATGGCATTAATATAATGTAAGTATTCTGTGATATTCATAGATGTATAAACAAGGTTTTACAAAGCGTGGGCTTAGCCAAGATTTATGTTGGGAAGGG
>JAHWFO010072148.1:84240-94891 GCA_023313115.1 Rhysida immarginata
CCCCCCCCCCCAGGAGAGTCAAATATTTAGTTGAGAAAATTATGTGGAAAAGTGCATCAAGTAACAGCTCCGTCTTTATTAATAAAGCCAATACTCCAAATTATTGCCATGTATATCTTATTTGAAGAAAATATCAATCGCTTTGATCTATTTGATTTAGGCGCGGGGGGGGGGGGGGCAGAATTGGCATTTACCTCCCCTAACTTGGTTGCGTCCGTGTTTCAAAGACTAACAGAATTAAGAACATTAATAAGGTGGGAGATAAATGCTAATAAAGACTACATTCTGTTATCGAAGTGGAACGGAGATTTTTTTAATTAATATTTACTAATTATATTTCTTTAACTAAACAAAAAAGATTGTTTTAAATAAGAACAAAAGCATGACTATAATTTTGTAAAAGTTTTGTAAAATTGCCTTCCTCAACCGAAGATATTCCTTCCTATTGTAATTATAATTTCTCAAAATAGCTTTCATAAATTTATCTGTTTAAATTCAATAATCTTTATAAATATTTATTCAATAAAAGGAATCTTTCTAAAAGTGTTACGTGCCTAGTTTCAGACTTTCTATGCCATCTATCGCCAATTTTGGTAAATAAGTCATAATATTTTTCTTTATGGACAACGAGTTCCATCTGTTGGCGATGTAGAAAAACTAAAAACGATATAAATTTAGAATAATTTAACAAACAAACACTGTTAATTAGCAGCAAAAAGGATTTAAACTCTGTTAATAGAAATAAATATTTTTAATAAATTTAATTATTCTTAATATTTTATTTTATTTTTCGCAATGAAATATGATTTATACAACAAATTAGCCGACATGCTTATAATTTGTTTAAAATAGACATCGCGTAACCAAGTTTTAATAATATTAATTTTAAAAGTTAATTTAATTATAAATGATAACTTAGCTTTGAAGGTTAATAATTTTAACTTGAAGCACTTGATATTAATTTTAGTGGCAATCTTAAATGATGTTAATCACATATTATAAGTGTCACGTGGATTTAGCAGAGTGGGACAAGAAAAGCGGGAACGTATAAATAAAATAATTCTTTATTCATGGTATTTTGAAAATGGAACCCAAACTACAAAAGTACGTAAAATTGAAAATCACTTCGATTTCGCACAGTGGAAAGTTCAAATTGGGATAAAGTTCCAGAATCCCGTAGTATTAATAAAATTTCTTCATCGAACAATTCTTATCTTTGTAGATGATTGCGCTGGTAGCTAAATAAAATGTTAGGAGACGTGTACACTGCCACTTCCGCTGAATACTTCTCTAACAAGAAGATCGTTTATCTTGGACGATATCCCCTGGATTATCAGCCTGAAGATTCTAAACCGTAACACAAATATCAGTAAGTTGACTTCACACACAAACACACCATTCGTGAAATTTGAGCAGTGTAAATCAAACAATACACAAAGCAATAATAAATTCACTCTCTTTGCACTACTGACTCGTAAGGTGCAAACAGCCCACAAAACATAAATACTGTTATATACCGCACATCTTGTGCTATTCGCAAAAAAGAAAATTGCACTCACAACACTTGATTCATAAGATACACTTCCTTTTGAAGAAAAGAATGCACTTTCGCCTCCCAACGAAATATTCGAGCTTCACAGGAATTAACTCTCGAATTAAGCACTCTAGATCCAATAACACATAGAAAGACACTTGGTTCCTTTAAACTTAATGTCGCAATAAAAACAGAATTATTGGAAACCAATCTTAACTTAGTCGGAATGGCTTTATTTCTGAAATCACTAAAAATAGATTGATGCGACCAATTACACACGTAGCACAACACTTGGTCTCTTAGACCTTAATGACGCAATAATAGTTGAATTATTGTAAAACACTCTTATCTTGGTCGGAATAACTTTATTCTATAGGCACTAAAGTAGATTAATACGACCAAATAATCACATAGCACAACACTTGGTCGCTTAGACCTTAATGACGAATTTACTAGTTGAATTATTGTACACCACTTTTATCTTGGTCGAAATAACGTTATTCAGAATGCACTAAAATAGAAGGAGGCGAATAATTATCCATATGTATATATATGTAAATATATATATATCTTTAGCCATATGATATAAATATAAAAAGAAGAATAGAACTTGCTGTTTTGCTTTTGATTTAAGACAGAAATTAAGACACTGACAATACTTCCGCATATGTGCATAAAACAAACCGCACGCTCACAGAAGACACAATTCCCGTCGCTTAAATTTCTCCTGCTAAGGAATTTCTTAACATACGAACTGGGATAAATCCTCCTGTTCCATGACGGCAGTAAGCACTCAATGAAAAAGGATAGATTCCCACGGCGTCCTCCCCTTCGCCGAGTTCAACCAAATCCGGCTGAAATATTCGTTGAAACACTTCTTGACGGAGGAAATGTCCGGCTACAAATAGTAACGTCAGTGTTCTACTGAAGTTACTATGTAGGCTTCGACTAGTGTCATATAAAATCAGGCTCTTACCGTTTCTGTGAGAAATTTGGCAGGTAACCGCTGTTTCTCTGTCTATCGACGGGGACTGTCCATCAGCTCCTTTCGTCGTCGCCGGGGTAGAGGAAAGTGCGTCGTTCTTTCCTTCTCCGCTACTCTTTTCAATTTCTCCTACGACGAAAATGATGGCCCGCTCGATAATAGTTTTTAGGCGGCTCTCCCATTCGGTGGAGAAGATTATTTCTGGCCCACCTTGCTGCCTCGGAAACTTCGGTTCCTCGACGTCCTGAACATTTTGCTCGCCGGCTGCGTTCAACGTTCCTTCGTCGTCGTGACCGTCGCTCTGCCAAACTCTTGTTCCCGTAACCTGCAAACCGCAGTTCGGCGAAAACTTCCTTCTGGCATTGAAGTCGCTCCGGCGCCTTTTACGAGGGCATTGACTCTGCGCCTTATCGTACTGAAACGGAGTCCATGACCTTCTCGGTCGCCGACGATCGCTTTTCTGTCTCTTCTCTTGCTTCATGCTCACGTGTTTCGGAGCGGCTCGCTCGACGTCATCGTCGTCATCTACGTCGTTTTTCTCCGACGCTCTTGTCGGTTGCCGACGATATCCACGTGACAATAAGAAACAGGATCTAAAGATTTATGATACATGCCTCGTCTCACTGTAACAAATAAATATATAAAATGCTTCTATGCCTGAGTGAATTCTATAACAAATGAAAAAAGCATAAACCATGGATAGGGTATACCAAAAGTCCGATCTCTCATAGGGAATATTGAGATGTTGCAGGCTTTGTTTCAGGTAGATAAACTGAACAAGTGAACTAATTTTAGATGGTGTGCAGATGAAATAGAGTTCGTGGTTGGAATGTATACCATGAAAAAGAAAGCCGAAATTGTGATTGAATATTTATTGGCGAATGCTCTTCCGGCCTATCTGGTTTTATGATGGGTGTATTTTAGTATACTTAAAGGAGTTGTGATAGAGAAATAATAATAAAATTTTTTATTATTTAAAGAGAGGTTATTTAAGAAAATTCTAAACTTTGGGGATAAAATGAAATCTCAAAAATAACAAGAATGTATTTTCCGCCTAAGCGGATAAAGGGGGCACATTTTCATGTTATAGCATCGTACAAGGATATATTGAATTAATCAACATTTTAAAACACTTAAGAGAAAATAAATAAATATGAAAACTAAATTGTAAATTACTATTTAAGTAAGCTAATGTATAGAGAGAATGTAAACGAATAAACTTGAAGAACTGAAAGATAAATGGAGAGGGAGTTATTCCTCATACATTAAAAAAAAATAAAAGTTCTTTAATTTGTAAGAATTCACACAATGTTAAACGAAGTGAGCCTCAATTGCTGAAGCGTTGTATGTAAGCATCTATTCTTTTTTCATATTAAATTACTAAAATGTTTCTACGTTATCGTCTACTAAAGAAGCAAGCCATTAACTACTATTAATTAGCAATATGCATAGCACTAGTGAGTTTTAGATAACATTAAACCTAACAGCATTATGCTCTTGATACAAAAAAGCTATGGATAACAATAGATCTAACAACTCGTAATGAGTTGGTTGATATATGACATGCCATATCTTAGCATTGAAAGTTCAAACAATACTATATTGTACCATTAAAGCACATGCAACGAAACCAATTCCCACTATCATTATTTTCTCGTTATATTCACTCATGATGCGTTGTTACAAGGTATTTGATATATTACATGCCATATCTTAGCATTTAAAAGTTCCAATGATACCATATGGTAACATATGGCAAAATTAGGGCACGTACTACTAAACAATAACCATTATCATCATTTACTCGTTATATTCACTCATAGCACGTTGTTACGAGGATATTTGAAGGCATGGGGATATTTGAAAAGCCTTGTGTATCAAGCACATGTTCCTGACCTCTCAACCTTAAAGGATCAAATAACGTTACATATCAGACTAATTAATGCAGATATGCTGCGAGCTGCCGTAGAAAATGTCGTGTACCGCATGCAGCTATTGGAACAGCACACTGGTGGTCATATAGAAACACGTATGTAATTAAAAATAAAACATTGTTTATTGTTGTTACTAAAGTTGGTTTGTACTATATTGTTCATTTGACAATTAGATATTCATTGTTTTCTTGAAATAAGCGCCCCCTATGGCGACTTTTGGTACTTTTTTTTGCAGAAATCGAAACTGCATGTTCCACTAAGTATATACACCAAAATGTACTGCATTTGGCCTAATAGAATTCCCGCTAGCGAGCTCTGAACACCTCACGTTATTTCTTGCCCACCCGGTGTATCAAACAACTCGTAACAACATGTAATGACTGAATATAACGAGTAAATAATGATAATGGTTATTGGTTTAGTAGCACGTGCCCTAATGGTGCCATATGATATCATATGGTACCATTGGATCTTTCATTGCTAAGATATGTCATTTAATATATCAAACAACTCGTGACAAGAGTAGTGAATATATCGAGTAAATATTGATAGTGGTTATTGGTTAAGTAGCACGTGCCCTAATTTTGCCATATGTTACCATATGGTACTATTGGAACTTTTAAATGCTAAGATATGGCGTGTCATATATCAACCAACTCATTATGAGTTGTTAGATCTATTGTTATCCATAGCTTTTTTGTATCAAGAGCATAATGCTGTTAGGCTTAATGTTATCTAAAACTCAATACTGTTATGCATATTGCTAATTAATAGTAGTTAATGACTTGCTTCTTTAGTAGACGATAACGTAGATACATTTTAGTAATTTAATATGAAAAAAGAATAGATGCTTACATACAACGCTTCAGCAATTGAGGCTCACTTCGTTTAACATTATGTGGGTATTCTTACAAATTAAAGAACTTTAATTTTTTAAATGGATGAGGAATAACTCCCTCTTCATTTACCTTTCAGTTCTTCAAGTTTTCATTACTTAAATAGTAATTTACAATTTAGTTTTCATATTTATTTATTTTCTCTTAATTTTTTTAAAATGTTTATTAAGTCAGTGTATCCATGTACGATGCTATAACATGAAAATCCCTTTATCCGCTTTGGCGGTAAAATCATTCTTGTTTATTCATTTCATTGCAATATTTAAGTCATTGTCTTTCACAATTTTATTTTTTATCAGTTGTAATTTCTGATTCTATTTTAAATGGGTTTTCCCGTAAATAAATAAATAAACAAATAAATAAATAAATATATCTGTAAAGACTAAGATCAGTTTTATAAAATTTAATACAGGCATCTCAAAAATAAATTTCTCTGTAAAACAGTATGTATAAAATTTTCATTGTTAAGATATATTTTTATCATAAGACCTTCAATAAAATATTCAGTTATTGGAGATAGACCTAAGGATATTATGGATTTAAATTTAATTTTAAAAATCATAAAAAATACGAGTTGTTCTTTTTTTTGTGAGATTGGGTAAATACAGGCTTAATAATATTGAAATACATAATAACTGGATAAAATGTAAAAATAAATAATATTGCTTTCTATGAATAAGGTAATGATTTTATATTCGCATGTTGGAAAACATATGGTCTTAAAATCATAAACTAGTTAAATATAACAATAATAACCAACAATAAGTTTGCTGGATTTGTCATGTACAAATGACTCAATTTAAGTTTTTGTCTTTAGTTTAGGGAAATCAGAAACGTAATGTCGTATTTTTTTTTAATAAATCAGCCAATATAATAATTTGAGATAAGATTAAATACATTATATGAAAAATAATAAAGTTTCTAATAATAATAAAAATAAGTACAATATGATAAGTATTATAGAATGCAATATATGAACCGAGCAGCTGATTTGCGTACTGTGTAGTACATGTAAATTTTTAGTCCAAAAGATTAATTCACTTTTAAATATTATAAGAAAAGGTTAGGTAAATAAATTATATTATAGAAATAAGCTTTATTCCGGATAATATGTTTAATTGCAATATATCAAAGTATAAATGTGTATACATTACCGAGATCATGTCTTCAGTACCACCTATCAAGGTTCCCCAATAAAGATTGTGAAAATCGTAATTAGTTCAGCTTTCTGGCGACTTTAAATTTATTGAATTCTTTATTTTCTTAATTTCAATGATTAATAGTCTAGAGCTTAATTAAATCAAATTTATATTTAAAGACTGATTGATATTTTTAGTGCTACTAAATGTAACTCGGTGCCCCACAGGAATCCCCAATAAGCACCGAGAGGAAAGACAAAAAGAGAAATCTCAAAACAAACACAAAAAAAAGGATACAATTAAAATGACTAAAATTGGATAATACTATAAAACAATGAAATTTACTCTTAGAATTACATATTTATAATTATATTATTATTATCTATATTATGAAATTGCAGATGGTACAGAACAATGTGCAATTTGACGCTTCAGTTTTCATCATGATGAACAGAATCTCCAAATTGTGATTGTTAAAATTGTTAGAACCTTTTACTTTTGTTTATGGAAAACAGCTTGTGATGGTTTTTTCGTATACTTATACGTGGATGTTCTATTTTTAAAAGAAACTTAAAAATTTATTATTTCATCTCTATATCTATGCGTGGTGAATTTTATTCATAATTTATCTCAGTGGGTGTTAGACAACAAAAGCGTGAGTTGGGAAGAGGAGGAACCGTCATCATCGATTGTGTTGGGGTCGGATTTCACGGGGAAACCCATTCCTTATTTTGCCATCGTTGATCGAATTCCCTTTTCTATCCCGCCTTCCTTTCTCTCGCACTCTATCTATCCATCCATCCTTAATGGACAAAGGAGGTGATGGGATTTCAGAAAAGGTAGAATAAGAAAGGAGGCAAAAGATGTGACCGGCAAATGGAATGGCTGCGGCGGCTACCACTGATGGAATCACTAAGGATTTTTCTGACTGGATGAATATTTCATTCTCCGATTTCAGTGCAATCAATGAAAGAACAGAAAAGCCTTTTAGCTTCTATTAGGTGAAGAAAATTGAGACGACTATGAGTGGAGAACGATATCTTAGAGAAAAAGTATTAAGGTTACAAGGTGTGAATGGGCTCCAATGAAAGAGTGGAGGTACTTGATTATGAAAAAAAATAAATCTTTGCTGATTCTTATTCGTTATAATTATATATTATGTCTTTATTTCAGCCTGCATCTTGTACTGCCGAGATATAAATAAATTAATATAAGATCAAAAGTTTTATTACTTGATAAAACTGACTATCATTTTGGTACCATAATCAGATTAAGAATTTTAAACAGAAGATTCGCTACTTCACATATCGTTCCACGAAAAAGATGGAATAAATCGCTTTTTATAAACTCAGTGATTATAACACTTCACCAAACCTTTAGCATTTACTAAATTGGATTGCAGTCAAGTATGAAGAAGCTGAGATGAAAATCAGTACGCGCTCCATGTTTAGGGAGCCCCATGGAAAAGTTCACGAGTGATGGGCGCCATTGATGCTAGGATTGGTAACGAAACGTGAACTGGGAAAAAAGTCAAGCTCTCTGTTTTTTATCTATCTTTTTTCCATTCTCAACTATGGTCATGACTGGAGTAATGACCGAAAGAGTCATTGCGGGTACAAGCTGTTGAATTGTGGCGGGTGTTATACTACTAGATAGAGTGCACAGCAACACAATTAGTGATTCTATAAGTGTTGAACCCTACATCTCCGCATTAAGAGAATCGCAGTTGCGTTGGTATGGCCACGTGATACGGATTCCGCAAACTGGTCTTCCTAGACAATTGTTATTTCAAGACACCAAGAACCAGTTGGCTAGAATCAGTTGGCTAGGCTACAAGGAGAATCTGGGTTCGAGTCGCTTTGGTATTACCATTGAGGACAAGCAGCTGAAGGCGGTAGATGGCGAGCGCTGGAGAAGGCGACCGTAACGGATAAGCGGGTTTGAAAAGTAAGAGGGGATTAAAAAAGTGCAGGTAAAGGGGTAAAATATAGATGACCTTATGGATTAATTTCTTGTTACATTAAGAGTTAACTTTAATAATCGCAGCCGACGAAAGAGACAGGCCCCGGCATTGAAAAGTCACATGAATATACTAGGCAGATCAACAATCCAACTTTTTTTGTTTCCAACAAACGAAAAATGCCAATTGTTAAAAACCAAGATTGTTTCAGTGTCGTCGGCTGCGCTTAACAATCGTATTTTGTAACAATCTCTCTGATACCAAATGCATGGTTTTTTGAAAGAAAAAAATATTTTCTATATCCTCTTCGGAACAAAAGGGATAGAAAACAATCGTTATGAACCAATTTCTTGCTTGATTTTCATTTTCAGCAGATTCGTTGACTTTTATGAAACAAGTAAAGGTTTTTAAATTCTATTTTAGTATAATTTTAAGTTGAGTGAAGTTACAAAAACTATATATGTTCCACTTATTTATTGAACCATATAGGCTTGATATCATTGCATGCGCTATGTCCTAACAATTCATTGTCAACAACAACAATCGTAACAACTTGTCAGTTTCCTTTATTATGGAATAAAATTCTTAACGGGTGTATAAGTTTTTAACATCAGCAAAATCGAAAAAGAATGAATTAGAAATTTTTAATTCCTTTATATAATGCTTAATAAGCAAAAAAAATTTTACGTAGTCATTCTGTCATCATTTTCTCTTATCTGGTCTAAAGCATGGATATTAAACCACCCTGTGAACCTGTGGAAGATGACGACAGCGGCGAGTTAAGAAATTCTTTAGTTTACCTTGCCCTTATGGTTGTGTCTATTTTCTGGATCCATGCCCTCGCAAGTTCTTTTTTTATCATATGTGTTCTCTTCATTGGAATACGGTTGATTTGGCTTGGCTACAAGTTCTTCCTCAATTGTCGATGGCAATTGCGGTAAATATTTGTTCATAAATACTAAGATCGTGATTATTAGGTAAGAGTAACTGCTAATTTTTTTTTTTTTACTAATCTCGATTGTATAGCGCATGGATAAGAAATCATATCACCAATAAATTTGCTGTTTGCTGTTAGTTTTTAGGCAAGTATCTTCTAAGTGTTATCGTCGATGTTTACGTCATCAACTAGAAATTTGACCATAAATTCTAAGTAACGATGACTTAAATACTTTATTTGTAATTTCGAATTTGAATAGAACTCAAAATTATAAGAAATAAATTAGTCTTAAACTTAGTTCTGTATATATTTATGCGGCTGAATGCCGTGTATTTCTGTAATCATGTAATAATCATGTAATTTGGAAAATAAATAACTATTACGCTCTAAATTGGAGTTCAACTTCTGAAAACATTCATCATTAATTTAAACCGCTGAGGTATGGCGTATGATAAAACCCTCACTGGACATTTGTGTCATGAGCTTCGAATAAAATAATGGAAACGCCTCTAAAGTAAAGAAAACCTATATTAAAGTTTAGGGCAACTGCTGTCATACAATAGAGATTGGGAATTGTAAGTATGGATGGAGTGAAATAGAAGTTTATCCCTCACACAGTGCAGAAGCCACTGACCTCTATATAATTTATAGAGATCAGTGATAGTAGCTGTTAATTGAGAGATACAACTCCTAATTCCGTTTTCCAGAGAGAGTCGATCAGTAAAAAAAAGATTCCGAAACGTGCCAACAGATGACGCCACCTTCCAGAAAGCTGAATTTTTTTTTGAAATTTTACGTGCAAACATCTGAGACTAGCTGATTGGGATGAAAGGATGACGGTGAAAATAGACAAACACAAACATCTATGCCTTTGGCGGGATTCGAACCCGCAACTCGCTGGTAATGAGAGCGGCAAGACCTGCGCCTCAGCGCTCTCGGCCACCGAGCCGGCAAATTTAACGTTGAATAACAGTGCTTTTGACTGACGGTCCACATGCGCAATCACAGCTGAAAATTGAAAACTGGTCTCGGATTGAAGTATAGAATGTTTCAGTCAATCAATCACATTATTAATTAAAGTTTGTAAGAAATATAATACAAAATTTGGAAACTAACAGAGGTGGCGCGGGTGTTTCTAACACGGGTGGTGGCGCGCGGTCTGTGAGACCGCATTTTGAAACTACTTTTTTTTAATGTTCAAAAATGAAATTCATGAATATTTTTTATCTATCACTTAATTTACCTCATTATTAATAGAACACCTCA
>JAHWFO010072150.1:0-58587 GCA_023313115.1 Rhysida immarginata
TTAATATTTCTACGTTCTTGTGTATTAAAATAAATTTTAAAAATTGTTAATAGGCATTGTGTATCCCTGCATATGTTGTCATTTTAGGAAAATCGTTTAACTAAGGCAAAAATAAAATGAAAAAGTTGTTAGGATACATAAAGCCCATGAAGAGTTGTAAATGGTCACCAAGCAGCTGACATAAGGATTCTCAGTCAATGATAAACCTAATTTTATCAGAGGACCCAAATTGTGCCCTGAAAACACGCACCACACCATGCTGGAGCCATAACCAGCTTGCACAGTGCCTTCCTATCTGACCTCACGTGAACTCTACCATCAGAATGCACCAACTTGAATTGTGACTCATCTAACCAAATTATGCGTTTACAATCATCTAAGATCCAATATGTTCACGAGTCCAGGCGAGGCACAGCCTCCTATGGCGTGCGGTGAATAAATGCACTCCTCGGTCTTCTGCTGACATATCCTCTAAGTGTCAAATTTCGCTGCACTACCCTCATAGTACGCAACTTGTGGACGTAACGACGTGTGGCTATTATGAAGGATAATTCTGCTGGTCACAAATATTTAGCAGCCGTGGTCGGCCGTTGCATTGTCTGTCGTGGGAGTTAATGCCTGAAATGAGGTACTCTCTGTACACCATTGATACTGTGGATCGAGCAATGTTGAATGATCACACCACATAAGAAAGGGGATATCCCATGCATCTAGCTCCAACTATGATTCCGCGTTCAAACCATAGGCCCCTTTCACATGTGGTGGTGGTGGTGGCGCCAGTGGATGCACGGCCAGAAGAGGGGATGTGCTCCAGACGTGATTCTTCGAGCCACCAAGTTGGTGGCGTGGCCACGTCGTTACACTGCTCACAATAGAGTCTTTCACACTAACTCGCGCCACCACCATTGTTGGGACGCTGAGGAAGGGGTTTCCATAGCAACGAATCGTTTGGGGCAACGTGAACAGAGGGTGACTTATTTCCTATACCACCCCTCGCAAATACCTGTGAAGCCAGTTCCCCAGCTGGATGTTTGCTTATTTCCGTGAACAGAGGACGACTCATTTCTGGTGGCCGCGTTGGTGGCAGGAGAATCTGAGCACGCCACCAAAAAGGGTGGTGGTAATGTGTGAAAGGGACCTAAAGGGAGCCATTAACCTACTGGAAAACCTTTACCTGGAGAAATTCCCCAATGTGCGTGGAGGCGGACTTGAGGTCACCTATGGACTGTTCAGTCACGAAAAACCCGAATAAACAATTCTTTTTCCACCTTGCACCAAATGTGGCGTATATAGTGTTGACGACAGTTGGACTCAAATCTTCTCTCATGTGTGAGCGAGGGTTCAGTAGAGGAAATCCCCCAGGGAAATCCCGTAGGTTTTTTTCCTTGAGAATTTCCTGTAGATGAATGACTAGCATAGGCCCATTTCACACGAAGCCACCACGGCCGCGCCAGCACCCTTTTTGGTGGCGTGCTCAGATTCTCCTGCCACCAAAAATGAGTCAACCTCTGTTCACGGAAATAAGCAAACATCCAGCTGGCTGGATGGTATTTGCGAGGGGTGGTATAGGAATGGAGTCAGCCTCTGTTCATGTTGCCCCAAATGATTCGTTGCTATGGAAACCCCCCTTCCTCAACTCCCCAACGATGGTGGTGGCGCGAGTTCGTGTGAAAGGCTCTTGTGTGAGCAGTGTAAAGGCCGGTTCCCACTATCCGCCGCAGAAAGCGGAACGGTTAAAACCACCGTGGTTAAGCACAGCGGTAATTCCGTCGGTCAGTTCCCTCTATTGCGGCATGTTACGCTGTAGCCCAAGGGTCTCTTCAATCGCTTATCGTTTAGCTAAGAGTCTCTTCGATCGCTTAGCATTTTCTGTTAACGGACGCTTAAAAAAAATGGACGTTGTGTTTTAAGTCTTGCAAATATACAAAAAATGGATGAAAATACAAGCAAGCGTGTTGCTGTTTATTTGAAAATGTTCGATAAGATTGCTGCACTCCAAAACGATACTATCCAAACGCATCGCCATCTTGGAGAGTGTCAACGTCACACAAAATGCGTTAATTTCATTGGCGGACGCTACCCCGACGGAATTTACCGCCACGGTAAAGTTGAATCCATCTCAACTCTAGACGGTAGCGGTTTTTACACCGCGGTATGAGTCAAATCTGCTCTGCTTACGTCACGCGCAGTATTTCCACCGCGGTTCCGCGCTAGTAGGAACCGGCCTTAACAATGTGGCCGCACCACTAACTTGGTGACTCGAAGAATCGCGTCTGGACCACATCCCCTCTTCTGGCCACGCGTCCACTGGTGTCATCACCACCGCGTGTGAAAGGTTCAACTGTTCAAAAGGTGGCATCATGTAAAAGGGACCTTAATACAGGTGGATCCTCATTATAATGAATTCGGTTATAACGAACTCCTCGATGTTACGAATTATTTTTGAAGTTCCGGCAAACTGTAAATGACTTAATGTTAAAAAAAAAATCATTGTAAGAAATTTCAATATAATAAACAAAAAATTTTTGATCCCTGCAATAATCTAACTATTTGTTGTAACGAATTTTCACTAAACACTCAGTTGAGAGAAATCCTTTTTCGCACTGTCAATCAAAAGAAAATGTTCCCGATACAATTTTAAGCAAAACTGATGAAACTGAAGTATAAATTGTAACCGATTGCAAAGTTAAAAAAAAAACAAAAAAAACATACAGCTGTATTGTCATATTTGGGAAATAATTTTTTTAGATTGATTTATTTTTTTAACCCTGTTATAACAAACTATTTTTTGGTCCCAGCTGTTCGTAATAATGAGGGTCCATCTATAATTCTTGTCATGTAGCCATAATCTGTTACAGGACATGTCAGACAACTGCTAATAGTAGAATTGACAGCACTGATACCGCTCTGCCTATTATACACCTTTTAAGCAATCAAGCAACACCTGAAAATTTACATATAATGCTCCTATGCTTTTGGCACTTCAGTGTAGAGGGTAAGTCTGAAACACTACATTAGAAAACACTAATTTTTCGACGTAGTGATGTTATAATAACCAGAAACTCTACGAGGCGTTTTTTTTAAGTAAGGTCCGTTTTTTGTAGACACTAGTAGTTCGCACGCATATCGCAACGAGCGCATGCGTCGTGTACCGGCATGCCTCGGGAACAGCTGTGATCAATTTCAGCTCTGTAGCTAACCTGTACGGTTCTGTTCTGTGCTTTCAAAATGTTTAAGACTATCAACACGCCCGCTGCGTGTGAGGTTCGGTCAGTGATATGGTTTTTGTCAGCAAGGAACCTGTCTGCTGCAGAAATTCATCGACAGATTTGCAAAGTGTACGGTGATACTGTTATGAGTGAAAGCAAAGTGCGTAAGTGGGTACGAGAATTCAAAGATGGCCGTGACAACGTCCATGATGAGAACCGCTGCGGTCCCCGTTCTTTGATTACAAACGATTTGGTGGCTTCAGTTGAAGCAAAGATTTGGGAGAACAGGCGCTTCACAATAACAGGTCTCTCAAACGAATTTCCTGACGTGTCGAGATCAGTGCTTTACAACATTGTTTCTGAACACCTAAAGTTTAGGAAACTGTGCTCCCGTTGGGTCCCGAAACTCCTAACAGAGGACCACAAAAACCAAAGATTTGAGTGTGCGATGAAGTTCTTGACTAGTTATAATGAAGAAGGTGACAGCTTCTCGAGTCAGATCGTAACTGGAGACGAAACATGGGTTTCACATATCACGCCCGAATCGAAGCAACAGAGCATGGAATGGAGACACACACACTTGCCTATAAAGGCCAAACAGACTCTGTCCCAGCGCAAAATCATGGCATCGTTGATTTGGGATAGGCATGGTGTTTTGTTGGTCGACTTCATGCAACGAGGAACCACTATCAATGCAGAAGCATACTGCCAAACCCTGGGAAAGCTACGCAGAGCGATACAAAACAAAAGACGCGGCATGCTGATGAAGGGAATTGTCCTCCTTCATGACAATGCAAGACCTCAAACCCGCGATTTATTGGGCAGTTTTGGCTGGGAAATTTTAGACCACCCACCTTACAGTCCTGATCTTGCGCCGAGCGATTACCATCTGTTCCTCCACCTCAAACATCACCTCAGTGGCAATCATCACAATGATGACAACGACGTGAAAACGGCAGTGAACTCTTGGTTATCAGAGCAGGCGGCAAGTTTCTACGAAGAGGGTATTTTAAAATTGGTTAAGAGGTAATGATAAGTGTTTGAACAAAATTGGCAAGCATGTCGAAAAATAGAGTGAGGTATGTACTTTCTGAAAATAAATTTACTTTTTTGAAATAACCTTTCGTTGTGTACTTATGTTCAAACAGACCTTACTTAAAAAACACGCCTCGTATATGAAAACATCAAACAAATGAAATTAAAATCAGAAAAAAATGAAATATAATTTAGTGTGGGGAGATATTTCAAATGCTTTTATTTTCATTATTATTAAATATTTAAATAAAAATATTCAACCAAAGATACCAAAAAAACATCGTTTTCAGAGACAATGCAAATTAAACCCAACATTTTATTTTTAATGTATAGAAATTGATCTAAAAACATTCACATAAAACAAATTTGTATAGGAATTTGAATATGTATAATGTTCCCAATAGTAATAAAAATGTGTAAAAAAAACTTTAAAAGATAATTAATATTTAAATAATTTAATTCAAAGTCGATTGTAAAAAATACACTGAATAAATAATTTAAAATAATTTGTTTAAAGAAATATTTATTAATTCAACCTAAAGCAACAGTTTGCATACTATCTCCCCTGAGCTATCAAATTTACATAGAACAATTCCATAATACTTAAAAATATATATTTTATATGTTGCTTTTCTGTTTGTATTAAAAAATATTAATTACTAAAACTTGTTAATAAATTTTTACAAATAAACTTTCATTTAAAAAGTTGCCTATCTCCCCATAATTTATTTTAAGCAGCTTTTACTGCCATTGATTTCTGTTTTTACATTTCTTATATACAGAATACAATCTTAAATTTCATTATCTGGTGCTCTTTTGTTAATATAAGCACACAAACTCAAAGTTCATATCACAACTCTTGTCAGTAAAACAGGTATGTTTACATAAAATTCTGAATTTCTCACTTAACAACAAAGTGAGAAACATAAGAATTAAAACCGTTAATAAAAAAAAAGAAATATCAGAAGGACAACCGTGTATATCATTACTGACAATAATTTTATGTACAAAATAAAAGGGCTTTCTTTAGAAAAAATATTAAATGATGTAACAAATTATAATAACTTACTAAAATACACTTTACTTAACTGAATAAAAATCTACAATTACCATATTTCAATAGATCTCCTGCCTGAAAAACAGCTTCCAAGGAATCAAGCTTACACTCCATTAAATACTGATTTAATAAGAGATCTTTTTACTCTTTATGTTAAAAATTAAGCAACTAAACTTAAAACAATAAATGGACTTCAAAAAGACAATTTGCAAAAAATAAATTCAACACTGAAATTTAAAACAAAATTTCCTTAATTAAAAAAAAATTATTCACTTTCACCAAACCATGTGCTGGCAAATGAAAACGTTATAAATGGCACAACAGGTGAACAGCAGGGGGTTTAAACTTTAGGCATAAAATCATGGCTTTTGTGGAATAAGACGTTGCTTGGTTTCACCAATTGGCATGTACTGGAAAGTTGACCGTGTCAATTTTATTTATAGCTTTGTACGATGGGTAGAGGCCTTGTTGCTTTGTTCTTCTATTAAAACCTTTTGAATACCCATTCCAATGATTTCCTGCAATCCCTATTAGATCTCCTGGTTCCAAGGCTATTTCATCAGACTTCCTTGGTTTATGTTGGTATATCGCTATATGATTATGAGCATTTTGTCCACCAAAATAGTAAATGTCATCCAAAGATCTAAAAGCATTTGCTGCATCGGGATTGCTACTTTGCATAATCTCGTAAGCTATCCGACATACCTATAAAGAAAAAGATAACTATGGCAATTTAGTTTTCAATATTAAATAAAAGGAATATTTATTAAAAAAATAAAAAAACATAACATGTGATGAAAAGGTACAAACTAAATAATCACATGAAGCAAGAAAATGGATATCCAAAATAATTCCTTTTAAAGAAGCATCCGTGTATCGTGTAGCAACCGATGCTGTTTTAGCAATATTTGGATCACCCACAAATGTAAAAGAAGGAAACCTAAGAAACAAATAAATATTAAAAAGAGAGAAAGAGAAAGAAAGAAAATCAAAGAAAAAAATTTTATATTAGGATTATTATATAATTATTAGGTTAAAAATCATAAATGGAAACTAAATATGATACTACAATCATAAGGAAATGATATTATCAGAAAAAAATGGAAGGAAAAATTCTACGAGTTGTATTTTTTTTTTGTATTTTTTTTTCCCTCCAAAAATTTGAACTTTATCGCTGTGGCCTACCCATTGCCGTAGCCTGTTTACCGTAAATAATGGTACTTTTAAATTTAAGAATTTTAGAATTTTGAATAAAGGCCTATGAAAAGTTATAAAACAAAAAGGCCAATGAGAAACTTATAAAAATTAAAAGTGTACAATATCTTGAGACAGAAAATAACATTTTAATATTTTCATCTACTTTATTAAAAAAAAGTTTTCCATTTCTTAAAACAGCCACAATACTCATCTTGCCTATTATCAAGTGCCAGAAAATATATGAATAAGGTACCTTTAATTTGGGCAATTTTTTGCACTGTCTGCCCTGGGTCTGCTTCAATCTTATCATAAAGGATCAATTTGTTAGATCAATGGAGACAAGATAATAGCCACAGGCTCACATCTCCAGATCTAAATATTGCAAGCAATATGCTTGGCAGTATTCCTGCTACCAAATGCTTTATCAATCCTTTCAGCTACAGTCTTTGCAGAACTTCGCAGTTTAAACTCAAGAGAAATATTGTCTTTAATTGATTTAGTTTCTTAACTTACCTTTCAGTACACCAGTATATTTGGTGTTTGACATTAACTTCAAGATACAATTGCTATCCTACTCTCATTGCATTATCCTCATATATTATATTATCAACTGACCAAAAATTGCATAATCCACCAATCTCCCCTCAACCAAATTAATAAACAACGTACGTCTTCATTTGAGACAACGAATGTAAACAATAATAAAGACAATACCATTACAAAAACTTTTACAGTAGCTACTTAATACTTACATTCGTTTGGCTTCTTCAAAAACAGTAGGATCATCGGACGCAATGTAGACACGTTTAATAGGCACGGGTTCCTCCAGTTCTAGCTGCTGATAGAAATCTTTTACATGATCCATGTATTCAAGGATGTTATGAAAAGCAGCTTCTGTTCCAACCTTATCAGTACGTCGAACATGAATACTATTATAAACCAAAAAAGTTCAAATTATCTATCAGTTAACATATTTAAACAAAAATTAATATATACGAGGTCTGTCTAAAATGTATCCAACCTTTAGGTATATCTAAAATGTAAATGTTGCTACAGCAGTATCACTTTTCATAATAAGGTAGGAAACCTTCATGCAGTTGTGTGAATATTTTTGCCTTCCCTGAGAGTACCAATAGCTGTGAGCCAGCCCCATTATGCGAGGTGGTCCATTATGTGTTCAAGTTTTGTCAGAAGAAAAAATTCTATGAAAAAAGTTTTGTCATACCTCATCCAGCTTTTTTTCTTTTTTTTTTTTTAGTGAAACATGGAATTCTGGTTGTCTGATAAGCTCCCTACTCACCAGAAATTGCTCCTTCTGACTTCTGGTCATTTCTGAAGATAAAGACACCACTGAAAGATTCCTGATTTATAGAGAAAGATAATGCAGAACGCAACAGAAAAGCTGCAGATCATTCTAAAAGATGCTTTCTTAAGCATTACCACCAGTGGAAGGGTCGCTGGGATCAATGTGTTGAGGGGGCCACTCTGAAGAAGATTAGGATCCGACCTTATTAGATAAGCAACATTGTCTGAAGTAATGGAATAAAATGACACAACAGCTAGGTAAAGTACATTAGGATAATTCTAATTCTTTGGGGTAAATAGCTTAAAAGACTGAAATTCGGAAAGGTTGGTCTTCCATTTAAATTAAAGTCGTATCTCCACAAGTCAGCAACTGTAGTTCCAGGGCACTGTAGTTCGACGACTTGTCTTGCGGATTTCCCCATTTGCAGAATTCCAAGATGGCAGACCCCAAAAGTGGAACAAAATGAAATGTTCACTAAAATAATGAGATAATATTGTTTTCAAAGGGATATACTATCATCCTAAAAGCCTAAATATAAATGTTCAAGAGAAAGACTCCTAATTTTATGCAAGTGTGATCGATACACATGAGGCTGATTTTTTTAATAGGCTCAGGAGGGATTTATTTATTATCTTTTTAAACTATAGCTTGGGGCAGGTTAAAGTACTGTGTGAGATCTTTGTATCAATATGCAGAGTAATTAAAGAAGATGGGAGTAGGTAATAAGAAAAACTTAACTCTAGAGACAATTGCTTGCTATACAATTATTTGGATATTGTTCACACAATCTTACATAAACATTTAAAACTAATTGCTTCATTCGGTTTGTTGAAGGTGTGCGACTTGAATTGCAACAGCATGGCAGCTATGATAAGAAATAGTTTCGAAAAGGGGGAAACGCATGCATTATTAAATAAAAAGTATGAATAGACCTGGCAAGTGATGTGTTAAGTTTTTAAAATATGAAACGTAAATAACAGTAAGTAAAATTTTTAATCGGGTATAATTACTATACAATTTTATTTTAAAAAATGCTAGGGCCTATACATAGCTCGTACTCAATTTTACAAATTGGAAATAAGGAGTTCTTAAGGACTTTTGAGAGATTTTTAAGGACCTTTTAAAGGATTTTTAATTATACAAGGATTTTTAACATTTTTTTTCACATTTATTCATAAAACTTTATCGGTTTTTAAATGCCGTTGCTTCTCAGATATGTCTGAATTTAATTCTTATAGCTCTTTTTTCAATTCCTTTAATATCAACCTCTCCCATCTTAACATTTAATAAAATGGTCGATACTTCTCAAAGCTTTTGCTTCTCCTGCAAATTGAGCAACAGAGTTGTTAAAGTTAAAAAGATTACATTCTATGTTTTTTTCCTTTATCTGTGAATAAATTAATATTTTCATTCTTCTACTATCTGAGCCTTTTCTCTTTATTTTTCTAAACGTTCTGTGTACTTCTTCACTCATTTCAACATCAACAATACTACCACTATATCTTAAGTGGCCACATTAAGTCAGAAAACTTTTCAAGTGTGCTAAAGAACCAAGAAGTGGCAATTGTACAAAATTGCACATGCTGAGTATAATAAAGCTGTTGGAACAGCTAAGGTAACTCGTTGAGGAAATTATGTGAAGCAGGTCAAAAAACTTCTGAAGAAGCTTGACTTAATAAAATTCTTAAGAGAAACAACCAATAATTATTGGTACTCTCCAAAAGACGAAGGGTGAACACACCAAAAATATCAAGGAGGTCCTAGAGACCTTACCTGCAAGTCATTCCCAGGAGTAGCAATTACTGTGCAGTCACACCCTAAATTCATCGGTCCTGTGGTTACGACAACTTGGGCAAATGGAAGACTGCCCAGGAAATTACCACACAACAACCAATTTTATGGGCAATTCACTCCTTTGAACCATATAAAACCCTCAGACTGGATGAGAATATGCCCGTATTGCTGCCGAGTGCATCGGATATGATTTCATCCAAGGTCTGTAGAAAGAAAGGTCTAGCATTGCATAGGGTTGGCTTTCCTGCGAGGAAGAAAAGTGACGTCAGGGATAGCAAATGCAAAAGGAAACATTAAGGAGAGCATTATAAAAAATAATAATAATCATATAATAGATATGGAACAAGAAATCAATTTTTTTGGTTTAATTTCTGCAAGCAAAAATGAATATTTAATTCTTTTGCCTTGTCTGAATGATTATTGCAGCCATACACTGCACAGACATTGTTAGCTTTACTGTCCAGATCTTCATTGGCGTCCTTGATGTTACTGCGCAGTAAAGGACCATTCTGGGAGGAAGTTTGCGAGACCTTATCCTTTTAGTGCAAAATCTTTAGGGCCAGTGTAGCACTGGGATATATTTCTACACGTCGGATGAAAGTAATCTTTTTACCAAATTTGGACAGGGTTGCTATGACCAGGCTAGGAACTTTCATCCAATTAGTCTATCCTTTCCCTACTTAAACACATGGAAAAGATTATTAATAAGCAGGTTAGAGCAACAGTGACCAGTATTGGATCCATACATGGTAACCAATTTGCATATCAACCAGATGAATCAACGGAGGCAGCTCTACATCACCTTGTGGTTTATGGATAGTGAAGACTCTGGCTTACAAAGCAATAGTCCTTGTAGCCTTTCTGGGTATTGGGGAAACATTTGATAATACTTCCTACACTCTGATTGTTAACGCTTTAAGCTCTAGAGCAGTACATGTACTTCCCAAACTTTTTCAACCTGCAAACCCATTTCACAAAGGAACTGACTTGCACGGACCACTGACTTGTAAATATACATGCAAACAATACAATAATCCGCCATTAAGGAAAAGTTTTAGTGAACCCTTTGGAAGATTTCGCGAAGCCCCTGCGGGGTTGCGAACACTGCTCTAGAGCAATCGAGCCACTGATACGCAATAGGGTTCATACCCTCTTGGAGGACAGATAGTTAACACTAAATTGTTTGGGGGTGAAATCGTGGCTCATCCATCCAAGGTAATGGAAACTATACTCTCCCTAGCCCTACTAAATATTTCTATCTATGGAGCTTCCAGGAAGAGTTCATTACAGCTGGGAATTTGTGGTGTTTGGGTAGGCTTCCCTTGAGCAAACTCTAATAACTCCATTAATCAAGACTAGCAGTATTTTACAAATGCCTACAGATTAACTGGAAGCCCAATCTCTCCAGAACACTCCTGCGGGATTATAATTGACTCAGCGTGAGAATGGAAGTGGGAAAACTGGCTCATCTCTACTGAAGATTTAGTAACGTATACTGTGCAGTAGTAATGTATATAACTCTCATGCAAATGTGATTCTTTACGAAGAATAGAACGGTGCTCTTTGCTTCAACAAATAGTCCCCTTTCTCCTATGGCAGCAAATGATTCATTTCTGAAAAAATCTTTTAAAGAAACAAAAAGCGAAGTTTTATGTTAATATACATAAATAAATAAGCACTTCTTAATGACCATAAAAATAGTCAAATTTAAGGACTGTTAATGCAAAGTAAAGTACTTTTAAGGGCCCTTAAAAGCAGAAACTCAAAATAAGGAGTTCTTAAGGACTTTTAAGGACCGTACGAACCCTGCTATATTTCCATAGGAACATAGCCTTATCGCTGCCTGTACTTGATTCTTCATTGCAAGGTTAACCTGTCCCGGACTATAGTTATGGATATAAACATTTGTTTTACCTAATTTACAAATACATAACTTCACTTTTATGCGAGTCACATTTTATTGTGGGGCATTTTCAAGGGCCTAATGTTTTTGTCACCGACTTATATCGACCACTCCCTCCATGTATGCTATGAAGTGGGAACATTATGATGTACAACTGGTAATCACTTTTGATGATGGTCAAAATTTTGCTTTCAAGTGGATGAAGAGAGTTTATGCAGATTAAAAAGAAATCGAAAATGGTAAAGGCTTTAAACATTTGAATTTAAACTCTTGGGGTGATTAAAATGGAGTCAATGAGGCATCGCCATGCTGTTTGTTTGGCTCAAAACGCACAGAATGCACTAAACGGTGATTGCACAGGGCACACCGTCGATGTCATCATCGTGCAAATCTTACGAATAAACGAATGTGTCTAATATTGAGAAATAATACATTATATTCATATATTTAGAAAAAGTTTAATTCTTCCCCCCCCCCCCACTTTATTAAAAAAAATATTAATGAAAAGCACGAAGTGACAGCGATATTTTGGATTCGATCAACTAACTTTTCGATTGATTATAATGATAAACAACACATGAATAACGCAAAATAATGAATCTAAAAAAGTACAACAGAAAAAAAATCTTTTAAACTACTACATGCTAAGCATTTACAAAGATAAACCATCAGTAATTCCACTCTTCAATTAAAGAGTGGTTTACTTTATTGCAGAGTTGTGTTCGAAATACATATTCTTCAATAAATTACCAACTTTCGAAGAAGAAAATTGTAAAGGAAATTTAAACCAGATTAAAAATAGTAATGTTTTTCAAATTAAAGCAACCTTAATCCCAAGTCGCTATTTTAAATTTTTAATGGAAAACATAGCTAATGCAGGAAGGGCGGAGGGGTGCCTCTATAATTGGTCCTATCTCGAATTTCATGAAAAATAACCAACTCGAAGAAAGAATCTTATAACAATTCACATTAATTTCCATAGTTAACTTTCATAGCACCTCAAAGTAGGTTGTATGCATTAGGGGAACTATAAAATTGGTTAATTTTGAATATTTTAATCATCATAATCATTACAGATTATTTCTGTTGGCAAAAATCCTTAACAGACAGTCATTGTCTGCCATCTTGGTTTTCAATGCCGACTTGTGGATTTTCCCAGCTTGTGGAATGCCGACTTGCAGAGGGACAACTGTATTTCAATAAATGTAGAGACTTGGGTTCCAATACCAACAAAATTCTTCTTTATTGCATTAATATGCGTTTCAGTTTTAATACAATAAGGAAGAATATTTAACGCTTATGGACTGTAATATTTAAATTTCAAAAAATTCAACAAAAAAAAAAAAAAAACGAAAGGCATAAAAAATCTTACCCTACAACTGGTTTCTTGAATTTCAAAGTTTCAGTAGTTTCATTGATAAATTTTTGGAGACTTTCTTGAGGACGTAACAAATATTTTAATAACTGACTAACCCACCAAACAATGGGATCACCATGCAACCGAATTAAGCGATCGGCAATATCTTTAGGAATGGCTAGTGGAAGATATGGTGGACGTGGAGAAATGGAATCAATTATTGGAAGATCCACAACTTGAGTGTCTGGAACCCCTTTAAAATAAAATTATGTTTTAATCAATAATTCCCAATCAACAGAATCAGCACCATCATAAATACTGCTTTCTTTAAATGAGAATATTTTGATAAATTCATCAGCATTGGGACTCATAAGTATAAATAAGAACTGCAGTTTATATTTTCAGTTATTAGGAAACTGGGTAAAGGTATTAACTTGAAAAACGGAAGGAATACTTCCATGGCCTGGATTCAAACCAGGGACCATGAGTAAATTAAACAGTTAATAAATGATGTATTCTTCACCCATGCTGAAAAAACAAAACATTTAACAAAATATTTCAGAACCATCTTGAACCATTTTACATACAGGTACTTCCATTCACAGGGTGATGTTGTTATGGTGCTTCAATACATTATTAGGAACATATCTATCAGAGGATGGCTATCTTCAGGTTACATTATTATCATCTAAAAGAATGATGAAACAGACACCTCTTGTGCACACGGAAAAAGAATTTAATAGTCCGTACACATATTTTGGCCATTATTCAGCGGAATACAAGGAAACAAAATACAGTAAGAACACATTACAATGTACAATTTAAAAAGCTTCAGTTTAATGTCCCTTAGATTACCGTAAATTTCAGGTTATAACATTCTAATGTTCAGATTAATGTTACCTAGGAAATGATCTTAGGTCGAAAGCCTTGCTCTCACTGGTCAAGACCTGTAAGCCTCATTGTTTCAAGGCTGTTGTTTCCGTACAATGTGTGTACAAGAACGATGCCAAGGCATGGACGATATAAGAAAGTTTCCAGGACTGGCTACTAAAAATGTGATTCAGATAAGGGAAAAGAAAAGTGAATATATTAATTATATTGATTGACTCTTGTTCTGCGCATGTTGTTAATGTATGTTTAAGCAACATCTGATTGAAGTTCCTTACACCGAATTGCATATCTACGCTACACCCTCTGGATTAAAAAACGTAAAGACCATTTCTGGAAACGAAGTTTGCAAGAGAATGTTGCTTAATTAAAGGCTGTGAATTACAAAAATAACGAACATTAAGAATGCAAATGAAATGCTTGCATATGCCTGGAACTGCGTCAAATCAACAGTAATTGCAAACTACATTCATGTCATCTGTATTCGTATACACTGTATAAAATACGGTAATGTTTTATTATTCTGTACATCTTTTGTTTACATGAATGTCATTAAAATAAAATACAAATCATTCTAAACCTGCTACACTGTATGCTTTGCTCAACTTCAAATTCCAGGCTTTTCCAGAAAGGTTTTATAACTTTTCCAGACCAAGAATTATGACAGCATACATGCATGAATCTAGCTAGAAACTGGTTAGTGCTGGTTAATTTTTATATTACAACAAGATTCATAGAGCCGGCACGGTGGCCAAGAGCGTTAAGGTGCAGGTCTCGCCGCGGGTTCAAATCCTGTCGAAGGCATGAATATTTGTGTTTGTCCCCTTTCATTATCATCCTTTCACCATTTTCATTCGTACTCTGGAACTAAAATTCCAGTTTCAAGTTTGAATCAGGTATACACTGATTCCCTTTTCAAATTTTACAATTAACACAATAACAAAATAGGAAAAAATTATGAGTGATAGTTCACATAGTCCCTATAGTTCGGGACAGATTAACCTTGCAATGAAGAATCAAGTACGGGCAGCGATAAGGCTATGTTCATGCACGGCTGAAATATAGTCCTTAGCATTTTTTTAAAATAAAATTATATAGTAAATATACCCAATTAAAATTTTTAGTTACTATTATTAACTCTGCATATTTTAAAAACTTAACACGTTACTTCCCAGATCTTTTCATACTTTTTATTTAATAATGCATGCATTTCTATCTTTTCAGAACTATTTCTTATCATGACTGTCATGCCGTCGCTATTCAAGTCGGACGCCTTCAACAGCTCGAATGAAACAATTAGTTGTACATGTAAACAATATCCAAATTTTTCTACAGCAAGCAATTGCCTATCCCTAGAGTACGTTTTTGTTATTACCTATGCCCATCTTCTTAATTATTCCGCACACTGATACAAAGATCTCACACTGTACTTGTTCCTTCACTGCAAGGTTAACGTGTCCCGAGCAATAGATAGACAAAATCGAAAAAACAAAAGCAACAAGAGTCGTAGTCAGCTCCCGTTGCAACGTTTGGAACTTACTTACTTACTTTTCAAACCCGCTTATCCGTTAGGGTCGCGGGGGCAGCAGCCCTATGGAGGATCTCCAGCGATCGCGATCTTCCGCCATCAGGCGCATGTCCTCCCTGGTAATATCCAAGCGACTCGAACCCAGATTCTCCAGGTAGTCTAGCCACCTGGTTCTAGGCCGACCCCTTGGTCTCTTACCCACCGGCTTGGAAAATAACAACTGCCTAGGAAGACTAGTTTGCGGCATCCGAATCACGTGGCCATACCAGCGCAACTGAGACCTCTCAATGCGGAGAAGTAGCGGCTCAACACCTAAAGATTCCCTTATTGTATTGCTGTACACTCTATCTAGTAGGGTAACACCTGCAACACCTCTCAGAAATCTCATTTCGGCCGCTTGTACCCGCGATCGCACTCTTTCGGTCATTACCCAAGCCTCATGACCATAGGTGAGAATGGGGACAAAGATAGATTTGAAGACGGAGAGCTTGGCTTTGTTACCCAGCTCTCGTTTCGTTACCACGGATCGCCACAGTTCACGTCTGACACAGCTTGCTGCACCGATCCGAGCATCCAATTCTTTCTCCTGCCGTCCATCACTCGTGAATGCAATCCCGAGATACTTGAACTTCTCCACCTGTCTCAATGAGGCTCCCCTAACATGGAGAGCGCACTGAGCAGGCTGTCTTGAAAGAACCAGAACTTCGGTTTTAGCCACACTGATCTTCATCCCAGCTTCTTCACATTTGGCTGCAAACCGGTCTAGTGCATGCTGAAGGTTCGTGCGAGAAGACCCAAGGAGGACAAGGTCGTCAGCAAAGAGCAACCTCTCCACCAGGCAGTCGCCCACACAAACACGCTCATCGCCTCGGCTGCCCCTGTCTATCCAGTCCATAAAGATAATGAACAAGATGGGCGACAGTACGCACCCTTGGCGGAGTCCAACACCCACGGTGAACGGTCTTGACTTAATGCCATTTATCCGGACACACATCTCAGAGCTTTCGTACAGAGACATGATAGCAACCAGTAATTGCCCATCCACTCCATACTCTTGCAACACTTGCCAGAGCTTCTCCCGAGGAACTCTGTCATATGCTTTTTCGAGGTCCACAAAGCAAGCGTAGACCTCTTTTGCATACTCCCAGGATTTCTCAAAGATTTGCCTTAGAGCAAAGATGTGATCCGTCGTGCTTCGGCCAGGTCGGAAACCACACTGCTCCCCTGACAGTTTGGAGTCGACTATTTCCCGACTTCTCTTCTCCAGACACTTAGCGTACACTTTCCCAGGAATGCTGAGCAAAGAGATGCCTCGATAGTTGTTGCAATCTCTCTGGTCTCCCTTTTTGAAGATAGGGATCACAATTCCTGTCTGCCATTGCTTAGGGGCCTGTCCAGATATCCAAGCAACCTGACACACTCGAGTCAGCCAGTGGAACACCAGTGGTATTTTAAATCTTATTGATACCTTAAACTTACACCATATTGGGTGTCTAAAAACTCTGGTAACATGGCAGATATCTCAAAGCTGCCAGGTAGACGAGATCTGATGAGCCGCATATGGGGGTGCCTTGCTCCCCCGTGTCATGTACAAAAAGCCAATGCAATCCGAGTACGTGACTGTATTGTGTGGATTCACCACTGATTTTTTTCTAGGCCCCTTTTTCTTCGAGGTAGTGACATAACAAGGTCCTGTAAGATGTTCTGTGACTTTCATGTCATTTGATTATATCTTCAAAGAAAACTTATGTATGGTATTAATTAGAATATAGAAGAAAAATAACATGTCAGGTGCTTGTTTATGTTTGGTTGATTAAGATCTTTCGTTAACAAATCCGCTTCGAGGTCTTCTGATGATACGTTAATGATGCTCATTTCTCCATGTTTCACATCATCCTTCACAAAATAATATTTCCTACTAATGTGCTTCTCGGAATGGGTTAAATTTGGATTCTTTATCCAATCCATGACAGATTTGGTATCCATTTGTATCTGTACTGGTCTTCCAATTAATCTGATGACCCATTTAGCATCACAAACAGCTTCACACAGTCCAACCAACACTGCTTCCATCGTAGATAGCATTATGAGTTTTTGCTTGCCTGCTTCCCATGCAATTAAGGAACTGCCAATTTTGACGATTTAACCGCTAAATGATTTAGAATCAGCTATAGTGCTCCAAGTTGCATCGGTATTCATAGTTAATTTTCCATCTTCTCTTCCTTTCAATAGCTTATTTTTTTCGTTCCTTGAATATATCGTAATGTTCGTTTAAGAGCTTGCATATGTATTTCCCTGGAATCTTTAGAATACTGAGATAAATGGCTAACCGTATAAGCAAGGTCAGGTCGTGTGCCGATGGCTAGGTAATAAATACCTTAGAATTTCATGATACAGTTCGTTGTCCACTCTCTTGGAATCCGTATATTCATTGAGCTAACGTAGATCCAGGTGTCTTTATGGAGTTGCACTGGCCAATCTCAAATCATTTTAATGTTCCCGTTGCATAATCTTCTTGGTCTAGAAGAAATTCTCGTTCTGTTTGTGATACCTATCCCCAAGAATTTTATCTTGTCCATGAGTACCATTATTTTGATTTCCTTTGTCAGCCTTTCTAACAGACTGTCAACCTCTTCAATGGTCTCCAATAACGATTCAATCGTCTAAATATACGTCTATGACAATGAATTTCTTGGGATCTTTTCCACGAAAGATGCAGGGATCAGCTTTGTTGCTTCCAATGCAATTTTCTCGAGGGTCTGAATTAATCTCCAGTATCAACATCTGCCTGCATCCGACAATCCATATATGCTTCTTTCCAGTTTCAGGACTCTATTTGGTTCCAGTTCCATCAATTCGGGCGGTTCCATGAAAATTTTAGCATGTTTAGCACTGAGATAAGCCGTCTCTACGTCAATAAATCTAACCTCGTATTTTTTTAATGCAGCTGCTGCTAGCAGGGTCCTATAAGACTCAGTTTTTATGACTGGACTCTATGAATCCTGATAACCTATACCCGGTGTTTGTCGAAATCCGTCTGCCACAAGTCTAGCTTTGTAATGTTTATCTCCATTGTCACATTTAATCGCATATACCCACTCGCTTCAGATAACTTTGGCATTTTCTGATCTGTCTACCACTGTCCATATAAGGCGTTCATCCATGGATTGTAGTGCTTGTCTCATGGCTTTTTCCCACTCATCCCCTTGGAGTTTAATGCTTCACGATAACTTTCTGGAATATTTTCTTGAGTTGTGTCTGCAAATGCTTTACTGTCATTACTTTGCTTGTTTTTTTTCAGATCTTCTAACTCCTCTTTCTAACAACTGTTTTTCCTGTGTTCAACTTTTCTTCCTCTCTTCTTTGTCTTATTATCTCGTTTGTTTCTCCCTTCCTTCATCCTCTTTGCTTAACTATTCTTCCACTTTTGGCATCTTCAACAGTTTCGTTTTCTTGCTCATGTACGTTTGACTTTGACTCAATTTCATTTCGATCAGTTAATTTTACTCCGATGTCTAATATCTCCGTCTCTTGATTATTTTCATCATTCATCAATGTATAATCTTGTTTTGAAATTTCGTTTTCTGTGTAACCCATTTCGATTTCAAGAAACACAACATCTCTGCTTTCAACTATCTTTTGAGAGTGACGATCGTAGATCCTATATGCTTTACGTTGCCTAGAATATCCTACGAATACACCTTGCCTGGCTCTATCATCCAATTTTCCTCGTGTAGGTATAACATCTTTGTAGTAGACCTTACAACTCAAAATACGAAGATGGTTGACCGATGGTTTCTTCAACAAGTATAGGAGTGTTCACTGTCTTTGTTGCACAGGCGTAACATTTTATATGTGGATAGCAGTACTGACTGCCTCTGCCCAAAAACGTTTAGGAAGTTTGGCATCGATTAGTAGACTTCTGGCTATATTTAAAACAGTTCTGTTCGCTCTTTCTGCTATGCTGTTACTCTGTGGCAAATATGTTGTTGCTTTTTTCATGTTTTATGCCCTTGCTTCTGTAATATTCTGCTAACTTTTCTGTACAGAATTCCCATCCATTATCAGTACAGATGCATTTTAATTTCCGACCTGTTTCAGTCTTTCTTCTCTCGATAACTGATTTCAGCTTCTCTGCCGTTTCGCTCTTATGTTGCATGAATTCTCTAAAATATCTACGACTCCATTCATCTACAATCATAAATATATAACAGCTTCCTCCTAAGTAGTCTACAGTTAATGATCCGCATACATCAGCATGAAACCTGTCCAGAATACCTGTCATTGTTGAGTTTTCAACTCTCCGAAACGGGGCTCTGCTTAACTTTGCTTTGACACAGATCTCACAGATGTTTTCGTCTTCAATCTTTGCACTTAATCTGTTAACCATGTCTTCTCGTACCATTCTCTTCAAGTAATCATAGTTTAAATGCCCAAGTCGCTGATGCCACAGCTGGCTTGTTAACTTTTCAGTCTTCATGCAAAATTCTTCTTGTGTTGAAATAACTGGTTGGCTATTCGTTGTAGTGTGCATTACGAATGCTCCATTTTCTATCTGGGCACACGTGATCAACTGCTGCATTCTCCGATCATAAATCTGGGCTCCATTTTCGTTAAATAGGATGTCCTTGCCCTTTTGAATTATTTTTGTCACTGATTATTCATTATTAACTTCGGCACAAACAATACATCTTCCAATCGCAAATTTACAGGTTGGTTAGCACCAGTGTCAGTAGTCGCCTTCAGTGTACCTTTTGTTTCTGCTCATATGTGGCACTGGTCTTCGGCTGCATCGATAGGTATCTGTTAGTTTACAACTTCAGTCAGAACTTCCCGTGCCACTGCCATGTGAGAAGAGGATGCAGAATCTAACAGCCAAGTGATTTCTCTTCCTGAATCCAATATATCTGGAGCTTGAAATATCTCATTCATTGAGCTATTCCATCTTTGTAGCACATGATCGTTCAGTGCATTTCAGTGTTCTCTACCATTCCGTCATTTGCCCACTGTTTTATCTTCTCCTTTACCAGTGTTGCAGTTACTTCTTAATCCATTCTTCTTCCAATATGAACTGGACGTTTTGTCATTATAGTTTTCTCTTTCTTTTTTCTCGTACCAATACCTTTTCTTTCTCCAACAATTTCGTGCCATGTGACCCAGTCTGCCGCAATTATGACACTTTATTCGATTTCGTGCTTCTTTCACCTATTGCATTTCTTATTTACGCATCCAAACAGAGAACAATTTAAAGGCATTCTGATAGAAAAAAAAAAGGCAAACGAACTCTTTGTTATGTAGAATCGAAACTAGTTTCCTACAGCGAATGACTTCTTGTTCTGCTGATTCTCCTGAGGGGACGAGAGGGCCAATTTTCGATCTATCGAGGAGTTTTTCTTAATAAAATAATAGGATAAAACAAAAAATTTTGTAATAGATTTTATTACGCTGGATGCAAAAATAATAAAGTCGAATTTTTCCGTAGAGTTTACCTTTAAGAAACAGTAAATAAACAGTAAGAAGAAAAAAGGAATCGTGTTTGAAAATTAATTTTTAAAACTACTGTTAACGTTTCATCTTTTTCCTTGTAAGCGAGTACTAAACACCTGCGACTCGCTGGTCAAAAACGCACGCAGTGACATCTTGCGGATGTAATCACACATTAATTCTATTTGTTATGCCGTAGCCTATGTTAATAGAAGATTATACACGGCTATTAAAATTTAACCTTTTCAAAAACTTGAAGAACAGAGTAATCCTAGAAAGTTTTATGTTGTCTGCATATGCTAATAATTCTGCACAGACATTTTAATAAGAAAAATTAACAGACATTCTTATTATAAATCCTAAATTTTTTCTTTTTCATAATCTCAATTATTTACCTGGCCAAACTGAATGCGATTTCCCGTCAGCATCAATACAAGTTTCACTCACTGGTTTAAATACAGTTTCCCATCCTTCTTTATTATACCTCCAGCCCTTAGATTTCAGAATAAGTGTTCTACGTGTTCCATAAGCAATTATTAAACAATAAACAGCATGATGAATCTGGCAGCCATAACCACATCCTTTATTTAGATTACAAACCAATTTTTTTGCTGTGCTGCAGTCCTTAGGATTCTATAAAATAAAAAAAATAAAGAATAAATAAGTTATTTTATATAGCAGACACAAACATACTAATCAGCCTAAAAATTATGACCACCGTCCTAATAACCTTCTCACGCAAAACAGCTGCAACCCGTCATGGCATGGGTTCTATAAGTCCTTGGAAGTATCAGGTGGGAAGCTTGTACCAAATTTGCAAGCAGAGATCACGTAATTCCCAAAAATTATCAGGAGATGGTTCCCAGCTGCTGCTCCATAACATCCCATAAAAAAAATTATTTGCTAAAATTTACCAAGTACTTCAATGGTTATTTTTTCAAGTATAAATGAAGAAATAACTTTATTTAGAAATCTAATCAAGAAACATTCTTTATGTTCAATAAGACGAAAACCTCTTGTCCACAACTGGATTTTATTCCGCATATACGTATTTCGAACTCTTTGAGTTCATTATTCAATGCCAAGTAAGTATTTGGTAAAGTTAACAGCATTTATAGAAGAAAAGCGGTCACCATTCGACCAATAGAAAACACTGAAGCAGTGACTAATGGTAAAAATGGAACACCTCTTTTTACAAAAAACGCGGACCTAGGAGAAATACTCCCAGGGGACCACGTTGAAATAATACAATAATAAAGTACAAACATAAAATCGATTAAATTGCAATTAGAATCTAATAAATCGATTCAATAGTAATTAGACAAAAAGGCTCAGAAATAATTTTAATAACAAGTAGCCATACAAACTAAGAAATAAATAACCAATTAATCATTAATAAGAAAGAAAGGAAATTATCGTGGCTTTTTAATTATTTGTATTAACGTAGAATCTCCGATCGGGCCTGCGTCTCCATTCAACAGTGTGTTCGGATCTTTCTTTGCAATTTCCAGTGTTTCATACGCGTCTAGTGCATTTCTGTTACTAACATGTCTTAACAATTTACAATCTTTTAACAGAATGTCGTGTCCCGTCTCCAACATATGTCTAGCGACTGCTGAACTATATGGGCGTCCAAACCTGGCGTGGGCCGTGTGTTCCTTAAACCTCTTTGTAACATTCCTGCACGTGGCTCCTCGGTAAATTTTCGGACATTTGCTGCAAGCGATCTCGTATATCCCAGACTGGGACAATGGTGGAGTCTTGTCCTTGGGGTTTCCCAGGAGGTTTCTCAAAGTATTGGGGTTTTTGTATGCTAAAGACAAACTAGCTTCCTTGAAGATAGTGCGCAACCCGGCAGACAGTGTTTTGTTATACGAGATGGGGATCCTGAGCATAGGGGTTCTTTTGTTGTTGAGGGTAGTGGAATCCCTGACCTGCTTAGTGAATCTTCTTCTTCGTACCAAATCACGAATTAACCCAGGATCATAGCCGTTGCACCTCGCTATGTCTTGTATGCGCTTAATCTCATTAGAAAACCTGGCCTTTGACAAAGGAATATTCAGGGCTCTGTCCACCATGAAGATGAAGGCCGACAGTTTGTGACTCCAGCAGTGATTAGACTCTTTATGGATGTATACGTCGGTATGGGTGGGTTTTCTATGGATGTCGAACTCTAATCTGTTGTTATTCCGAATTATCTTCAAGTCCAAGAAGGGTATTGCATAGTCACTGCTTCAGTGTTTTCTATTGGTCGAATGGTGACCGCTTTTCTTCTATAAATGCTGTTAACTTTACCAAATACTTACTTGGCATTGAATAATGAACTCAAAGAGTTCGAAATACGTATATGCGGAATAAAATCCAGTTGTGGACAAGAGGTTTTCGTCTTATTGATTATGTCGCTATCCACAGTAATTAAAGAATTCTCATTCTTTATGTTGTTGTACTGATGAATCAAGAAACATCCATTGCATTATCAAAATTCCGATTGAATGTTATGCCAATTGCGGCAATCCTTTTTTTTCTTTTAAAAATATAAGGGACAGTCAGAAAGTAACCATAAAAGTTGTAAAAAATTTTATTTTTCATAAAACGAAGTTTTTAAATTTTATAGTTCAATATAATTTCCATTTAGTTCAGTGCACCTGTGCCAACTGGAAACGAGCTTTTGGATTCCAGTAGAAGTAAATTTTTCTGGTTTCTCCCTCAGGCATTTCTGGACTGCAGACTGCACATCTTCATCAGCCTTGAATTTATGGCCGTGTAAAAACTCTTTCAATGGCCAAAAAGATGAAAATCTGATGGGGCCAGGTCTGGAGAATGAGATGTGTGTAGCAGTACCTCAAATTTCATATCTCCAAAGTTTGCATGTGAGGCCTGGCATTGTCTTGCTGGAGACAGGCCCTTTGGACAGAATACCTTGCAGATAGCTTGCTTCACATGATTTTGCAGTAGTTCACAATACCATCTTCTAGTCACAGTTTGCCCCTTGGATAGATAATGTTCAACAATTACTCCATTTTTATTCCAAAAGACTGTCAGCACCAGCTTTCCTGCAGATGTCTGTAAGCACACTTTTATTTACCTTCGTAAACTCGTATGGTGCAATTCCATGGAGCTTCGCTTGTTTACAGGACTTAGAATTGTTTACCCACTTGTACACTGGTATTGTGACATATAAGTGTCACCATATATTAGTAACGTTCTTCAAATCTGCCATGTTTGATGCTAAATATATAACAATGTTAGTACTGCCAGATGCCAAACTACGAGGGTCTTGTGAAACAATGGGGAAAGTGGTGCCTCATTATACAGGGAAATTATGTGGAGAAATAAACGTACTCATATTTGTTTTATTTCTATATCCATTTGTAACTTACTGACTTCCCCTCATATACAGGGTGATTCTGAAAAAGTGTATATAACTGTAAGCAATGACAGAGGTGATCGGAATGAACATTTTCTTATAATACAATGTGGGTCCTAACTGAGATATGAACAATAATAAAAATGCCGCCACCAAGATCAACAAGTTAATAACTCAGGTTCTGCAATGCCTAGACTAATGAATTTTGGAGGAATAATAGGATACATAAAACTGTGTATACCGTTAAAATTTGATTGTATTCCAACAAATAGTTTCCGAGTTACACTTCAAAATCGTAACAGTGCTCACATGCATACTAACCAGCACTTGTTACGATGTTGAGTGCATAACTCGGAAACTACTCGTTGGAATTCGTTCAAACTTTAACGATATACAAAGTTTATGTACCCTATTATTCCTCTAAAATTCATTATTCTAGGCGTTGCAGAACCTGAGTTATTAACTTGTTGATCTTGGTGGCGGCATTTTTATTTCTGTTCATATCTCAGTTAGCGTTCAAATTCAGACCCACGCTGTATTCTGGTCACTTCTGTCATTGCTTACAGTTATACACTTTTTCAGATTCACCTTGTATATCATAATGCTCATCAGATATCACTATATATTCTGCCCAAAATTGTGCACATCAATTGAAGGAATGTTATAACACTTATTAGTTATTTTCTGACTGTGCCGTGTAACTTTTAATAATTGCTTAAAAGAAACAGAAAATACTTATATCTAATAAGAAATACCATTAAAAACTTACAAATTTTGATTATACATATAATAGGAAGTGAAGGGGTTTCACAATTAAAAGTGGCAGATAGTTGGTGATAACCACATACGCTTCAAGTAACACGAAAAAAAGAGGCACAGCAAGCGTCTGCATCTGCTGCTGCAATCCGATTGGTCGGTGGTTATGATACAAGCCACCATCATCATCAGCCACAACAACTCCTTCATTGTCATTGATTGCATGCTTCGGGTGTTCATTCTATTCCCGATTGGAATGGAATGGCCAATGAGCAGGTTCTAACTGTGCCTAACTTTAATATCTTATGTCTGTGTTTGGTACATGCTTTTGCATTCCCAGAATTCATGCCGTATTCAGCTTTTCTGAATGGTTGAGACACTGCCAACGCTGCCGCCAGAATTCAAAACAGCGAACTTTATAGTCTGAACTGCATGATTCAAATTATTTGGGAACTGGTTCGGTGCTCCAGGTGGACACCGCGCCTAGCCCAGATCCGCATGCCGCAAAGAATTTGTGAAACCCGCTTAAATGTTCTAGGACAAATATGCCTCACCATCCATTCGCAGCTTGTCATGTCCCATTTACGTCATTCCAATGAGCACATTCTCAGAGGGTAGTACTGGTCATAATGTTTTGACTGATCAGTGTAAATCAGATTAACAATTAGAAGTCCTGCATGCTCTTTTCTTACCCTGTTTTTCTATCTGTAAATTGGATGTCCATTGTACGAGGGCTGTAAATTAAGTAATGGCAACATAGGTATAAATCAATTTTTAATGAACTTACAAGTACAATTGCATTACATTCCTTCTATGTAATCACCATCAAAGCTTATAACCTTTTGCCAAATGTCGGGAAGCCGTTGTAGACCAGTGGCATGGTGTTGATTGTTGATGTGAGCGACCGAGCGCCCTACTGCGTGGAGTACAGATGAAACGTCATGAAATCGGTGACCTCGGAGGGGTTCCTTCAACTTCGGAAACAGATCGAAGTCACAAGGACTCATGTCGGGTGAGTAGGGAGGGTGTTCCAGGATTTCCCACTGCCACCGTCGCAAGGAGAGTGACTTTGTTTGCGACATGGCAACGAGCGTTGTCATGCAACACGATAGGGAGATTGTTGTGCAATAAACGTGGACGTTTGCGCCGCATAGCCGGACGCAGATGGTGCTGTAGAAATCGGCAATAGTAATCTGCGTTGACAGTTTGTCCTTCAGGTACAGCTTGTGTAAGAATCACACCGTCCCAGTCGTATGCCACAATCAGCATAACTTTCACCCGACTGGGTTCCTGTCGAAATTTCTGTGGACGTGGCGAACCTTGCTGACGCCATTCATTTGATTGACGCTTTAATTCAGGCTCATAGGCTCGTGCCCATGTCTCATCAATGGCGACAATACGCTGCAAATCCGCAGTCTCATTCCGACCCGAATGAAATGCTTGAACCCATCGTTCTACTGTCCTATACGGTAAAGCATTTGTGCCACAGGCTTCCACTAATCCTCGATAGCATTTTGTTGCACTTTTGCCACGGGCAACCTCGATTTTAAGCCACGACCGCTGATCATCTTTTGAAAACATGCTTTAGAGCGATGGAAACGAAACTCCTCACTTTAATGCCACACAACAACTACCCTTCTAAGCAGATCGACTGTTTTTTGCACTCTACACATCGACAACAGCGCCACCTCACCGCTCCCATATCCTATTTGCGCATGCCCGCCCTTCTGCAAGTTTCAAGGTTAAGTTGCCACTATTTAATTTACAGCCCTCGTATATCACAAAAATCCTAACAAATAACATTTTCAGGAATCTTTTAGAAGCAGACACTGTTTTACAATAAAAGCTAAATGAATACGAGGTGTGATCAAAAAGTTCGGGGACTGGTTGCGTATCTTGCCAACAAATGGCAGCACAAGTTAACAAATACAGTAAATTATATCCCTAATATTCATAAATCAGCTTTTCAAAGATTTTGTTTCATGTGCATTGAAGACTGAGAAAATACTGATATTGTGTGAGGTTGTCTGCGATCTTATCATGGACACCAGTTAGAGAATGAGCAAATTTGAGCCATGAGTAATCTGAAGGGGGAAGTTCGGAGAAAGTGACCAGATCTTGATAAAAACTGGATGCTCCACAACAATTCACCCTCTCACCAAGCCTTCCATTTCTTCAGCCCTTTTGTCTTGAAACCAGTTGGGGTTTTATGGAAAGGAGTAATGTCATGTTGATACAGAAAAGGTCCATCCCAAACTGTTCCCACAGTGTTGGCAGTGCACAGTTGTCTAAGAGGTCTCAATAAGCAACAGCATTCATCGTTCCTTCAACAAAAACAAGTTGGCTTCCGAATCATGAAAAAGAGCTCCATACCATGATGTCACCTCCTCCAAACTTCACAATAGGTAACACACCCTCAGGTAGGAAATGTTCTCCAAGCATCTGCCAAACTCTACCTTGTCCATCTGATTGACAGAGTGTGTACCAGTGATTCATCAGTCCATAGGATGCGTTTCCACTGTTCCATGTTCCAGTTTCTGCGAGTTTAACACCACTCCAAATGTCGCCCGTGGAAGGGCTTGTGAGCAGCAGCACGACCGTGGAAACCCAGAGAATGGAGATCCTGACGAATGGTGATTGTGCTAGCATCACAAGAAGTAGAATTTCTGAACTCTGTAGCAATCATTTGGCAGAAGACCTTCGATTGCTCCGGGTCACACGTGCAAGCGTTCAATGATCTGTCTGTCTGTCAATTTCTTGTGTCTGCCAGTTCATGGTTGCACTGTTGTTGCTCCTTGAGTCTTCCACTTCACAATCATATTGCCTATAGTTGTACGGGGTATTTGCATAATGGTGGAAATCTATGATGGTTCCACACTGGAAGTCGCTGAGCTTTTTTTGGATGACCCATATCTTAATAATACGAAGCAAATATGTGCCTGAAGGTTGTGATGTGTGTTAAATAAATTACATGTCACGGTCATTCGACATATGGCACATTTGATGATTGAAGTCTAAATTTCTCCCTTTCTAAGTGGTGCTTATCCTCCCATGAGGTTAAATGTGTAATATTACGTTGTGTTATTGTTGTTGTTGTATTCAAATTCACCCCTCACCCCCAAAATATAACCTTACAGAAAGAAAAATTAGAAAAGAAATGCCTAAAAAATACCTGTAAAATATGTAACTGTGTCTGGACTACTTCTGACAGGCTTTCATGTTCTTTCCTTCTCCATTCTGCTAATCCATCCATATTACTCAAGTTTTTCATGTCATGTAAAATAACTCTGCAATATAAAGAGTAACACTATTTAACTTATAAGAGAGAGAGATATAGGGTGTTTCAGAGTTTTTAAATAATTATCTGATAAAGTAATTTAAAACTTCAGAAACATTTCAAAATATATACAGTCGACTCTCGTTATAACGAAGTTCACCGGAATCCATAAAAAGTTTGTTATAACCGATATTTTGTTATACGTGAAACCCAATTTTTTAAAGTAAAAATGCATTTTTCACCTTAGAATTCGTAGGTTTTAGTTGAAATTTGAAGTATTGCGGCTAAACGGCGATGAAATATCCTTAATCGAACATAATCAAACAAAAAATGTGATTTCCATTCGACTTTGCTCGTTTGGTGAAATTTTTTTGATCAAACACTACCAAAAACCAGATATTCATTCGAATACGTTTTTATTGTAGAAAATCTGTCTTTTCTAATGTATCGAGATGCTCAGTCGATATATAAACAAACAGTTTAAAGATCTTTGATATAAATCAATAACGAATTCGCGAACTTGTTCAATTGTTTGCGATCTCTCTTCTCCTCCTCCCCCCTCCCAGGTTAAAGCCATTGAGTTCCGAATAAATTTCTGTCCAATATGTGCCTCTTTATCAGCATTTGTTATTTTCATAGAAATGTTTTTTCCTTTTTTCAGCACATGATATTTTCTAGAAAGATTTTTGCTTCTATTTTTCTAGTGCTGCGCGATGTCGATGTTAAACATCGACACATCGATGGTTTTATAATATCGATGTTGACATCAATGTTTTTCCTGCTACTGCATTATCGATGTTGTTAGTTGTTATACGCCTCGTACGCCTCTCAGATGGCAGCACCGTTTTTCTAGTTTCAGCGCTCATAGCGGCGAATTTGTAAGTTCTTTTAAGCGGCGAAGTTTTTTTTAACATATATCGATTCCAAAATCGATTTAACATCGAATGGTTTTGGAAACATCGATGTTTTCAGCAAATCGCGCAGCACTGTTTTTCGTAGTTATCGATCAACGAACGTAAATTCTACTGAAGAAGTAAACTCTACTTGCTTCCGCTTTCGATCTTTCTCCATTTTCCAGCATTTCCGCTTTTGTATGGATTCTTATTGGTTGTTTTCAAGCAAACAAAGACGTCAATTTTGACTAGCGCTGCGCGATTTGCGAAAAACATCGATGTTTCCAAAACCATTCGATATTAAATCGATTTTGGAATCGATATATGTTAAAAAAAACTTCGCCGCTTAAAAGAACTTACAAATTCGCCGCTATGAGCGCTGAAACTAGAAAAACGGTGCTGCCATCTGAGAGGCGTACGAGGCGTATAACAACTAACAACATCGATAATCAGCGATAATGCAGTAGCAGGAAAAACATCAATGCCAACATCGATAATATAAAACCATCGATGTGTCGATGTTTAACATCGACATCGCGCAGCACTAATTTTTACTGTTTTTTCGTCTTTACGTGAAATAAGCCGAACGGCGTGTATTGTGAATTGCCTTTACGATAAATCGCTATTTTGCCCAATTTACGACGTCGTTTTTAGTTCGTTATATCAGGTGTGAAATTACTATACATTCAATTACGTGTCATTGGAAAATTACTTTGTTTTACCCGATTTTTCGTTATAAGAGATTTCGTTATAAGCGGTTGTTTTTACTTAACAAAACTGACGGGGACTATGAAAAACTTCGTTATTTCAGTAATTTCGTTATAACCAATTTCGTTATAACGCGAGTCGACTGTAAAACAGTATTTTCCCATAAATGCTGTGCAAACTGAGTATAACTGAAATACCCTCATACTCAATATTTAAGGGGTTTACTGTTTGGACTATTTCAGTCTGCAAAACGTCATCAAACTTTGCAGAGAGATACAGTAGGTTTTATTAACATAACATTTGCAGAAAACCAAATGGCAGTTCAGCAGAAGGGGTGTAGTGACATTTCTTATTTGTTGGCCATGACACCCATTGTACAGGAATGCGAATGTTCTATATTTTCGTATAATTCTGTTGTGTTCTAAGAGGTAACTTTTGTTATTACTAGTTTTTGATCTTTATAAATTTTGGTTGTTTGTTATTTTAACAATAGTCTATGTTCACAATTGATCAATCAGCCTGTAATAAGCTATTCATTTATCTGTTTGGTTATTGAATTTCTATGGATAAATTATGGCCTCTTGTGTTCATTTAGGTGATATGACAACAGGACAGGCAGGCCAATCCCAAGTAGAAGTATCGTAAGCTTTGCACATTTCAACAAGGGAACATCCAACATCATTCCAGAAATGGTTGTCCATGTTATGCCATATCTCAAGATGACCAATTTCTTGCCCTAAATGCAAGATGAAATAGGCAATCCACTGCAGAGGTTCTCGCTAGGGACTTAGTGGGACATCTGTTTTGAGGCACACAGTTTACAGGTGACTTCGTGAGTTCGGGTTTTATTTTCAGAGATCCATGCGATGTATCCCTGACTCACCAGATAGCATGATGGACATCGTACAAGGAATCAATATTCAACCTGGACAGAAGCACAGTGCGGCTGAGTCATGTTCTCTGCAAATCCCACTTCAGCTTGGAAAGCGATTCTTGGTGTTTATATCTGAAGAGAGCAAGAGCCTAGGTCCGCATCTAGAAATACAATCGAATGGGAGTCAGTTCATAGGTGGTGAGAAAACGGAGTGATCTTCGTCGGTGCACGCACGCCGCTGCACATGTTCAACCATGGTAAAGTAACTACGCAGTCTACTGCCGTGTCATCCTGCAACAACATGTGTGATTGTTCTGGAAAGCAGTCGGGTTAAGAGTTCCTCTTCAAAGACCAAGGTTCTCCTCAGGGCCTTTTGAAGGGGCACGCCATCCGGCTGATTATGGTGACTGCCTGGCTGAATGCACAAAAAGCTGCACAACACCTCTTAGTGTTTATTTGTTGTCTGCCCAGCTATTTTATCTTTCCAACCACCTGATAAAATTGTCTGGGGAGAACATTGTAGACCATAATACCCATTCATACAGACGCCACATAGTGGAGAGGTATCTGGAACATGAGGGCATCCAGGACATGAATTGGCAGCCTTATCCCCGGATACGAATCCCATAAATCACTCATGGTATGCCCTCGGCAGACGTACTGCAGCTATGATACTACAGCTTAAGACTTTCCAAGAGTTGTGTCGAGTGTCAGTTCATGATTATGACCTACTACCTCAAAAAACTGCTAGACAACTTAGTGCACAATATGCCATGACATTTTGCAGCATGTGTAGCAGTTACAGAAAACCAACCGACCTAATGAGCATATCTGTGCTTTCCACATGGCATGGAATGGCAACCAAACATGTACGAGAAACAACCTTCACAGATGGAAGGATGGAGGGTGGCGACAGTTTGTTTGTATGCAGTGGAACTGTCACGTTTCTGTTTTATGCATAGGTTATGTTAATAAAAAAACTTATATCTCTCTGCAAACTTGGTGATGTTTTGCGGATCAAAACAGCCTGATCTTGTGAATCCCTTAACTTTTTAGCATGAGTGTAGAACCTGCAAAAAAAAAAAAATTATATTAAAAAAATAGATTGCACAGTTTTAATTTATCACCTGTTTACTTACTTTACCACCATTGCTTATGTAAGGGAAAAGCTCAATACACAGGTATAGAGTGAGTAAACAGAGAGTGATTACTCATTTCTTAGGAGACGTTCACATTCAGTGAATTCACAGCAGAAAATGAGTTAGAGGCGACAATGGCACGGGTTTTGGAGTTCCCCGAATGTGCAGCCAATCAGCTACGAGTTAGGATCTCTCCAGCCCCAGAATCCTTAGCAACAATTTCTAACCCACTTCCGCAAGTGAAGTCAACCATATTGAAATTCACCGATAGCGTGTTTGCTGTGCAGGTATGCCTCGTCATTTTTCTATCATTTTTCCTAATAAAAAAATATGTATATATATATACGCGATACCAAGAATGCTACGGGGATGAAAAAATGACGTTCTAGAAAGCAACGGAGACTGGATGAAAAAACGACTCATCCAACATCTAATTAGGGTGGAGCTCGCCTAGCTGGGGGGAGAAGCAGGCTGAAAGGAAGGAAGGAAGTTCGCCTAGCTCCCCGCTTTGTTCCCGCTGAATGTGAAACGGCTCCACATTTTAACACGTACGGCTTTGTGATGCCTAGAAAATGCCTGGATTCGGGAAAACATGCATTATTATATTTGAGCACGTTATTTAGCATAAACAATTGTTGTGTTTTTTGAAAATAAAAAAAAAATAACAGTTTTTATTGCGAAAATTACACCTAAGACCAAATAAATACATTGAGACAATGAAGAACACATGCAAGTATTATAATAAGACTTTCATACAGACATGTCAGATTAATGTTAATGTCAGATAATGCAAGTTGAATATTAAGAATTGGTGTATATCAACAAACATCGGTTTCATAAAACACTGACTGGCCAATTTATTAGCAACTCACCATCCAAGATAGTGAATTAGTCAATGGTGCGATCACATGACAAAGAAGCCTGACTACTTCATTTGAATGTTCTGAAGTGGCCTACATAATATAATAGAGGCCTAGTCATCAGCCAGCGCTGCAGTGCATTAGAGTCACTAGCTGCAGTTTCAAATTTTTATCACCAGACATCGCGATTTGGGTGTAAAAATGGATTATGAAAGTATGCATTCAGTAAGAAATTGGGTTTTAAATAATAAAATGTACTTCCTAATTTACTTGAATTTACACTCAAATTTCAACATAAATTTATCCAAAAGCAACAAAACTTATCTAAGCGAAGCCCAATTGGTAGAGGCATCGGCCATGATAGTCGAGGTTCCTGGTTCGAATCCGGGTCGCAGAATTTTTCCTTCCATTTTTCAATTGAAACAACATTTATAAAATAAAAATTTGGAATGTGATGTTGTTTACATTTTTAAACAAGCATTTATTATAGAAAAAATATCTACCAGTGATGTTTTTTAAATTTTTCAGTTCATTCTCTAATTGAGGTACCAGCTTTTGAACTGCTTTGGCATTCTCAATACTCTGGCATTTGTCCATTTTTGCTGAAAAGTTTTTCAAGCATAGACATGATTCTTCTGTACAGTTAATATCAACATGGCTATAGTTTGATGTGTTTTGAATTAGTCCAGTCTTTAAAATCTTTTCCATTCACTGTAATACTCTTGCTGCACTTAATTGAACGTTCCAGCCACTCATTTGCTGTAATATGCCAAAAAGCGATTCAATTGGATCAGAATTCATCCAAGGTTTCATTTAAGGTATGTGCACATGCTGCTCGTATCAATGGTTTAATGCATCATACTGTATATCGCATAAGTTAGAGTAGCATTTAATTCTGCTAACGGCTCTTGTAAATCGATGTCACTATTATCAAAATCACAATGGTTACTATCGCTCTAGTTTTCGTAATCGTATCCGAAATGCGATGCCCAATAACACTTGTTGCAATGTGTGACGTCACGATTTCGAAACTCCCTCGCAAGTTGTGATGTCACAGCTTGCAAAAACATGGTGCTAGCGTCAATCACACGGGGAAAGAATGAAAGTTTTTAGTTTATTTTATTAATTTTGAGTTAGAATTTAAAACTTTTATATATGCTAGGTTATTGAGACCTTAATCTTTCATTTTAAACAAAACAGGGTGTGGAGTTTACCTTTAAGAATATGTCTGAATGCATAACTTGCCAGTCATTGGGAAGAATTGCTGTTCACAGCGGATGGCTCCTACAAGAACCACTCCTTTCGGACAAAAATAGGAAAGTTTTCTTCCAGTGGGCTCGTGAACCTTGCCATTTTATTGATGATGATTGAAGAACACTGCATGTCCGACAAATCTCGAATCCTATTGATACATGTGGATGGCAGATTTAGAATATGTTATCAATAGTATAAAACGATAGACCGTCATGTATATTGATAACTTTATAGACAGATGGACCATGGTGTGGGTCATTTTTTGTGGCAAATTTAGGTCCACTGATCCCCAAAGAGCAAACACTTAACTAGCAATCAGGTAATCCATTCATGTTCACTGGCTTCTCTCCATGACAAGGACATTTTCAATAGGTTAATGATCCCTGCCATTGAGGCTTAATTAATGTCCGATTGTAAGGTTCCATAAGCATAACACGATTTTAGCCTTGTTCCAAGGCTGTTGCAATCTCCACAAACAAATTTGATTGACCTTCTACGGGATAAGATAACAGAACATCTGCATTCAAAACCACAATCTTCAAGCTCTTGGGTGTTGAATGCTCTTATAATCAAGGATAAAATACCTGAAGAACACTTTTGAATATTTGTGGCGTCCGTGCTGCAGAAAATTCTAGAAGTAATGTCAGCCACAGGGGCCCACCACATATTCGCTAATGAACTGGCCACTCAGTATACGTTGTTTTTATAATTTAAAACAGTACCTACCTTTTGTAATCTACACCATTTTCAAGAATTTGCTGAATACGGGTTTTTGTGGATTCATCTGGGCTAACCGTTTTCAACACTTTCAATTCATTACTTAAGTAATACCACATCTCTGTTACATCATTGATGGCTTTTCTCCTTGTCAGTTCAAATTCCTTTGTAGGGGTCCAGACATTCTCTAGAAAGAAAAATTATTTTTATTATTATTATTTCTTTTTCATATTGTTATTAATATTATGTTCCAGGCTCTTTTAAAAGGGGACACAATCTGGCTCTACCTGGCTAATGAGCTAGAAAGTTTTAAAATATTCTACACAGCAATTTTTGCTTGAATTGTCTCATTCAAGTCAGGTTCCCAATTTCAATTAAGTGTCAAATACAGTTTTATTTTATTAAATTAAAAGAGCCCTTAGATGTCTTATAATGTATGAGGGTGATTCAAATGAAGACCTTAAATATTTTTTCTTGTGGAATTAATTGACCCCAAAAGGGACAAAAATACATTATTTTCTGATGTTGCCTCTGTGTCATGCAAGAGCGGTCTGGAAGAAAACGAGTCTTTTGGCCTTGAGCGTAGCCACTCATGCAAGGCCTGCTGCAACTTAATTAAACTGCAGAGCTTTGTGAACAATACGGTGTGCTGATTCAATACTCATACATAAAAAGGAATGTATGCATTTCATTCAGTTACCTGCTGATTTTCCTTCACCGTGGCTCTACTGCTGCAATGGCTTTTAACGTCACTGCTCAATACACTGGGTCAAGGATAATCTTTTACAGAAATTCTGAAATTTCCTAGTCTTTTTATAAACTTGTTTTTTTTTTTTCCTAGTCATCACAGCGAGCTTCCATTCTTCGGTGAATTTCGATGAATTCCCCCAAAAACAAATGACAGCACGCTTTTCCGACTTGGTGCATGTTGCAAGTGGGGCAACTATCTTTAGACTGTAGTATTTAGTTTCTAAATCGTACTAATAACTGCAATTTCTAAGAAATCACAAATGTGATAATTAGAAAAAGTAAATGAAATAAGATGCTTCTAAAGTATGAAGTGTAAAATGCCACCGAAATTACTTTTCCTCGATTGCTATCTATCAGGTCCAGGGGAAAGTTTTTCGTTTTTGCAAATATTACAATTGGACTCAGATTAATGCGTATATGAATTTTTTATTCATCGAAATAATCTCCATCATTATCAACAACCATCTCCCAATGAGATACTAAATCATAAATTCCTTTTTCATAAAAGTCACGAGTTTTACAATTGTAAAACACACCCAGCTCATGTTTTAGCTTTTCTTCTGTCTTGAAGCACTTGTTTCTCAAATGGTTATCGAGAAATCGGAAAAGGTGATAATCTGTTGGAGAGATATTCGGAGAGTACGGTGGATGAGGTAACACTACCCAGGCAATCTGTTTATTGCCTGGCAGGTCAGCTTTGCCTCGTGTGGATATACATTGTCATGAAGAAAAACAACACCCTTACGGTTCGCAAGAGCTGGCAGTTTTTGTTTGAATTTTTTCATGTGTACATTGAAGCTGACCAACATACATATCTGTTGTGATAGTTTGTCCTGGATTTTGTAGCTCATAATGGACAACAACAGCTGTTGTCCACCAAACACTCAAGAGAATCTTCAAGACGCTCATCACCAATTCTAAATTTTTTGAACCAATTCTGTGCTGTCCGGTCGGTACAAATGTTACGACCAGCCTCCGCTGCTTTATGGACAAGTTAAAATTCATACAATAGGTAGGCTCGAATTATTGGTGATGTAGGTACCATTTCAGACGTTTTTTTCAAAATAAAATTGAATGTTTGTACTCACGTGGTGGTTAGTACTCTCATGTGAGCACGTGTTACGATGTTGAGTGTGTAATTCGGAAACTACTCATTGGAATTCGATCAAATTTTATTTACCCTATTATTCTCCCAAATTTCATCATCCTAGATGTTGTAGAAAGTGAGTTATTAACCTGTTGATTTTAGCGGCAGCATTTTTATTTCTGTTCATATCTCAGTTATCATTCAAATTCAGACCCATGGTCATATGAACTTTTTTTGTTTAGAATCACCCATACTACCTCCTCTAAAAATTTGTACATTGAATTTTGAATCACCCTGTATACAGGGTGACCCAGTTTAAAGTTTCCCCTGGAATATCTTGAAAACAAAATGCCTAAGATGGGGTGTGAGGAAACTTTGAAATCTTAAATAGGAACCCGTATTTTTTATTGCATATTTGGATAGTACGTCAAAAAACATGTAACTTTTATTAAACACATTTTTTTCAATTCATGATAGATGGTGCAGTAATCGCAAAAAATAAATTTTTTGTAATTCTCAAAAAAATACATCGAATTGAAGTTTATTAAATTTCGTTTTCAATATTCGTGATAAAGTTATCCAATAATATCAAACTGGACTTTCACCTCCTGGAGGTAGGACAGGAGGGGCAACATTAAATTTTTAAATGAACTAGCCGAATATGCAATAAAAAAAATTGGGGTTCTATTTAAGATTTCAAAATTGTCTCCTGCTCCACCCTAGGCGATAGGGGAAGAGGGGGGGGGGTCCATTTTAGTCTGATTCGGCTGCCCCCTCCAAGACAAATAAATTTCATTCGGAACTTTTTTTGATCCCATGTGTTGTTTTCGAGATATTCCAGGGGAAACTTTAAAATGGGTCACCCTGTATATATCACAGACTTAAAATTTTGACCAAACTATGACCATGTTGACCATAGAATCTGTGTGCCTACTATACTACTTTTCCTTACTCTTTGATGGTCTATCCAAATCTGAAGTCAAAATCAAAATATTGGAAGAAAGTTGGCAATGGAATGACCAACCTCTCAAATAAAACTTAAGTTGAAAATGGGCCAATCAAATGGCATTTCACACAAATCCACTTATTCCAGTCAATGAAATGACATCTCATGTAAAATCATGGTGAAAATGCCATTTCGTTGACCGAATAGACATTAGATGGACTAAACTTACTGGAATATTAACGAACTTGAAATTTTGAACAAACTTTAACCATTTTGCCAAATAGATAGGACATGTGTGCCTACAGAAGATTGATTACAATCTATAATAACGATTTGGAGAAGAAGGTTTACAACAAAAATCCATTTCTGCCTGTTCTATTTTGTGACTCTGGTTGTGGGCTATTGCCTGCACCATATCTTCCACTGTAGAAGAGATGTCTGAGGAACGGCAAGGCTGATGTTTTTTCCATTCCTGTTAGCAGGCTCTCCAGAGACCCTTAATGGTTGTTGAACGGCATTGACCAAGGACTCATTTCAATAATCCAAATCTACAGAAACCCATCGGGGATGCATCTGGTGACTTGCCAGGGATATCATAAAGGGTATAATTTCATCTTCCAAATCCAACATTGATTAAACAGTTGAGTCGGAGGCTTTGCCTTGATGCAACCAAACTTTGCTTTTGTCCTCTCCATACAATGCAGGGATTTCCTCATAGAAAATTAAAGTGCAAACGTGCTGCTATTAGTAAAGTGAGTTAACCTAAGCTTTCCTGTCCACTCTTCTGATTGTGACCTTGTCATTATACGAGTATCCGAGTTGAAATTAACCCTTCCCGGAATTTTCCTTTTCCATTCAGTACTGCCGATATGCCTTTTTTGAAAACAGAGAAATTTCGTGATTTTGCATGTGCTAATTATAGCAGAATAGTTGTACCCTTCCCAGTAAGGTCCGATTTTCGGAGACAATTTTTCTGCTTTTACTGCTTTCAAATGAAACACCAAAACAGATTAATAACATCGTTTCACGTGCTTTCTGTCATGCACACAAGCAGGTAACCTGCAGCATTCAAGCAATAAATCGTTACCAAAGATCGTAATCAACCTTTTGTATTACAACTTTAACTTAATTTTTGAGGCTCTATCCGAATCTGAAGTGAAAAATTCGAAAAAAATTAGCAGCAGAACAATTCTATCGACTATGCAAATTAAAATCATCACTGACAAGAATGATTTAATTTTTTTCTCTCGATGTGATTCTGAAAAGTACTTCTGAATAACTTACCTTCGGTTGATACCAATTTCTTCTCAGTTAGCTGATTTGATTTGTTTAGTTTTTCTTTAAGTTTAACTAACAATTTATCTTTGTATTTTTCACTATCATCATTTATAACTCTGAAAGAATTAAGAAAGGCACATATAAATATTCCCTGCAAAAAAATCAAGCATAACAACGTTTGAGAAAAAATTCACTACACAGGAGACTCTTTATCCCTAGAGTTAAATATGACAAAACATGGATATATTGGATAATGAAGAACCAAAAAGACTGAAATTAATTCATAATTCATATGCCCATTTCATTATTCAGCATACTGACCACAATGAGGTTGAAATGCACATAAGAACTGTTAAAGAAACAGTCCACTCTAAATGAAAGTGGGGGGGAGGGGGGGTCAAATAGATCCATATTTCATTTCTTTTCATTAATTTAGACGTTTATCTTAAAAAATGTTCTGTTGCTATTTAAAAATACTGAGTTTGTCCACTTTCTTTTGGTTGGTTGGTTGGTTGGTTTGTTTGGTATTAACGTCCTTTTCAACTGCTATGGTCATTTCAGGACGGCGTTATAGGGGCCGCAAATTTTGCCTCGCAAGGGTTCTTTAATGTGCAGCTGGCAAACGACTACACGGGACCAACGGCTTTTCTTCCCTTCCAAAGGAAATACGTGATCTCAGGATTTCCCCTTGAAAAATCCTCGTCGTCCACGGCCAGGATCGAACCCGCATATTTGGGCATCAGAGGCAATCACGCAACCACTGAGCCACCGAGGCCGATCCACTTTCTTTTGGAGCAGTGTTAAGGCGTGATACAGTTATGACGTGTTACGATCTTGCATAGTGATACGTCAAAGGGGCAAATTGCAAATAGTACATTTCGTTCCTACCTACAGCAGCACCATCTGTAGATAGAATTGAGAGATAGATTTCTCTGTATAGGCGACATTACAGTCACTGCTATCGCCCGTTAGGTTAGGTTAGTTTGATATTAAATATTTAAACAATTAAAACAATTATTATAACAAAAATGGTGATTTATTTTTGGCAGCCACTGCAACAAACACTCTCTTCTTCGGTGTTCATCGGCAACAGTTCGCATATGAGCACCATGTTGAATGACTGATCTTATTGTCTGCAACTCCAAAATTAAAATCTTCTTGGTCATCTAGTCGTTGTGATGAAACCATTTTCACTGGCTTCTTTTCCTCAGGGTTGAATATGTAAGGTTCCAAATTTTTTGACATTTTGTAGGTCGTGAATCCAGGTCCATTCAGGGACCCAACTCGTCGGCCTCTGGCCATACTGGCCCTGGATGCACGTATTGGATCCCAATTCATAAATAAAAAAAAAAATTAAAAATACATAAATAAATATTCTGTCATACAAAGGGACCAAGTTTTGTGCAGCCAACTCCTCCAAAACAGCAAACATACTAAATGGGGCTCCTCTTATTGAAATGAATAATTTTTGTGAATAGTTTGATGGGTCATTTGCGAGTTAAGGCTTTTAATTAAAAAAAAAAAAAAAAGTTAAAAATCTGCCCACATCCAACATATTAATTTGTTACCAGTGGAGGCTTCTGTATAAGCGCTGAAGAATGGCAACACCCCTTAATACTATATTTTCACACTCGATATTATCGATAACATTCAATAAATACAGGGTGTTTCAAAATTATGTACAATAAATTTAGTGACATATTCTTCATGTCAACGAAAATGTTCTATAGCACTTTGTCTGGAAACAATTTGTTTGCGAGTAATCCAAAATGATAGAGTAGGGAAGCACGGTAGTTAGCGGACGATATTTTAGCAGTTCCAGCGTTTCAACCCAACACTAGGTTGAGTGGTTTGTTCCATTTAAACCTACTTTAGGGTTGTTCCATTAGTTGTGTACGGTTGTTTCCATTACTGTACATCCATTAGGAATAGCAATTTCAGAACATTTGCGTGCTTTAACTACGCATTACGATTTACGTAAAAAAAAATCATGTACACGTATTCCAGTGCACCTAATACACGGTCTTGCGGACGGAAATGCTGTGGAAGCAAGAAGACTCTACCAAGAACGCTTTCCGAATAGACGTTTGCCAAATAACCGAACATTTGTATCTGTCGACAGACATTTGAGGGAGCGTGGTTCCTTTGGCCGTCAAACAGGACAAGGGCGGCCTGTAGCACATTCTCCGGATGAGGAGGATGTGATAATTGACATCATACATGATGAACCACAGACAAGCACCCGTCATGTTTCTTCCATGGTACACATTCCGCACTCATCTGTTTGGCGCATTCTTCACAGTCAGCTTTTGCATCCATACCACCTGCAACTGGTTCAGGCACTGAACTCAACGGACTATCCACACCGACAACGATTTTGCCAATGGATACAACGTAGTCATGCTGCAGACCCTAGTTGTCTCAGCCAGATACTTTTCACGGACGAAGAAACCTTCACCCGGACAGGAATCGTAAATTCTCACAACTAGCACCATTGGGCAGATGCTAACCCACATGTTACCAGAGCTCGAGCGCATCAAGAGCGTTTCTCCGTGAACATTTTGTGTGGAATTGTCGGAAATAACTTAATTGGCCCTTATGTGTGGCTGCCACGATTGACTGGGCGAACGTATCGTTTGTTTCTGCAGAATGCATTGCCAGAATTACTGGAAGATGTTCCTCTTTTGATAAGATCTAACATGTGGTTCATGCATGATGGCGCTCCAGCACATTTCAGCCATGTTGTGCGAGCACACCTTAATGCTGCATACACGAATCGGTGGATAGGTCGAGGTGGACCGATAGCCTGGCCTGCAAGATCACCCGACCTTAATCCCTTGGACTTTTTTCTGTGGGGTCATGTGAAAACGATCGTCTACAGCAAAGAAGTTCCTAACATTATGGATCTGCGACAACGAATTGAAAATGCATGCCAAACCGTTCGTAATGCTGGCGACGAACTCTTCCATGACATCAGACGGTCACTCATGCAACGAGCCGAAGCGTGCATGCGAGCTGGTGGCGGGCACTTTGAACAATTCCTGTAATTTGGAGCCACGGGTTTAGTTGGCTGTATTGCGTAAATAAATCGTTTCCAGACAAAGTGCTATAGAACATTTTCGTCTTCTTTTGAACTGAAGAATATGTCACTAAATTTATTGTACATAATTTTGAAACGCCCTGTATAATGGCTTTTTTTTTCTTTATTCTTTAAATATTTCGGATACAAACTATCCTTTGTCAAAGCAAAATAGTCTTAATATATAAGTGTTAATAAAGGATTGTCTTTATCCGAAACATCAGCTCTTTTCAGGGTTTTATACTCTGTGTCCAAAACATTATTTAATTATAGTACTTACTTAAAATCTGCTAAGAGAGACCGTAACTCATCATTTTGTCTTTTTAACAATTCTAAATCATTCATTGCTTTTGTTAATCTGCGTGTTATCTGCTCATCACCTTCTGTGCTATGCAATAAAGGTCCAGTCATAAGAAATATAATGACTAACCAAACTGCAAGCAAAGCAACGATAGCTTTTCCGACACTCACAGTCATGATGTAAAAAAGCCTATGAAAAAAGAAAAAAAAAAAATTAAAAGCTTATCTTTCTTTCATTTAATATGTATGTATTCAATGAAATGTGCAATACAAATAAAGGATAATATACAGCTTAAGAATCAGAAACCAATAAATTTATAGTAAGATATTAAAAAAAAAGAAGAATTTAGATAAATTCATTCGTAAATCACAAAATACTCATTTCCAAATATCAGGATTTCCATCACCCCCATAAATTAAACAAGAAGAAATCAATCGTAATAAAATATATAAACATCCAAAACTGTGGACACTAGGATAATAAGAAAGGAAGAAAAGAAACTACTAATCCACATAAATGAATTTTATAAAATAAAAACTCAAATGTACATTTCAGAGCTCTCTGTCTCCTTCATCAGTGAGAAACAACAAGTGAAAATAACAACTAACAAGATCGCTATATATAGCAATGGTTAACCAATAAGAAAAGTTATTTGACAATGAAGGAAGCTAAAGGTATCCAATCAGTTTCTGGTATAGGACCAACGTCGTTATTCAGCAACCAATTAGATGGCTTATGCTTGGCTATTTGAACAGATTCTATAAAAGGTAGTAATTTCCGATAATATTTTGAAATAATCATTTCAATTTCCAATGTTTTACATTGCAATTTTTTATTTCATTATATTTCCTCTTCTCACCTCAGAAATGAATCTCGAATTAACTACAGAGATAACATTATATTTAAAAAATAAAATGTTTACAGAAATCAATAATTTAGCTTTAAGGTCACAATAAAACTGTTATTTGACAAAACTATTTTCGAAAATAAATTTATAAGTCATTTTATATGTATGAAAAATAAGCAAATGGAACCAAAAAGGGAAAACCTCTAATCCACACGGAATAAAATTGAAATACCGGATACATATTTCAGGTACCAGGTACCCATCTTCAGCAGAAAGACAAAGTAAAAAGGGAAAGACTCATCATTTTTCCTTACGGATGCACCAAGGAACGTACCCCGACGGATACCACCAACTGAATCACAAAACTTTTGCAAATATATTTTGTCGTTTGTGTGAGTAGGGGTCCTCTGCATGTTCTTACAGCAGACCTAGAGGAACATGTGCTACAAAATATTGAGCAGAACCCCAAGCAAGTGGTTCACCAGTAAGGTGTCAGCGAAATAGCCATGATGGTCATTTTACATGAAAACAGCTATCATCACTAACATGTGCAAAGTGTGTACGGATTATCGCTAGCGGGTTTTTCTCAAATAAGGCCACTTCAAACATCTGTTGTAATGTTAACACAATTAAAGCCACAATAATGTCATGTTCTGTATTAATTCCTCTATCCCAGATAAGCTGTCCTTTTCCAGACATATGTTCATATGAGATTTTTTGTTCCCTTTCTGGTCAGAATCACCTCCTGAAGTTTGTCCCTATTGTTTTAGCTCTTCCTGTATATACATGAAAAACAACATAAAAATACACAACTGTATATTTTTCACTTCATAATTTCAAAATCTTGGAACACGTTATAACATAGACTTTTTAAAAGATAGAAATAATATTGAATGAGAGTGTGCTTTTTTGCTTCCTTTCAGGGCTTGAAATTCAGGGCGGGATGGTGGGATTCTCGCCCAAAATTTTAAAATCTCGTCCAAGAAAACTTTCAGGAGGGGAGTTTCCCCGCCCGTGAAATTTAATCATATCAAATGTTTTTATGATTTTATTAAGATTTAAAGATAATGTTATTTTTTTCTTTATATCTTACAATATAAGTTTTGGATACGAATCTTTTCCGTCCATAAATCATTAGAGTATGGGTTTAATTTGTCGTCAGTCATTATTGGTGAATTTTTTTCATGGAGATTTAACTTTTGAACCAATGAAATTTCGCTAGTTCCAATCGTCACCGTTGTGGTATCGTCAAGAGAAAAATAGGAATGTATTGTGTAGCTCATAGATTAGCATTGTGTTTAGATGATACTTCAAAATCGTGTCCAGAGATTGCTAAATATCAAGACACTTTAAAATCCATTTTTATATATTTTAGTGGTATTTAATTTTGTATAACGTAACGGATTATATAGATGAAGGCAGGAATAAAAGTCAAAACCGGTTGGTTATCTAATTTTTACCAAACATGCTGTACTGCAAGATCACAATCCGTTATGTTAATAGCTACGGTGCAGAAGAACCTCACATCTATGACTATTTAATTTTTTGTTTATTGAAATATAAGAATTTATTACATTTATCTTATGACGGTATTTTATTATTTTTAACATATTTAATTTATATACAAAACTTAAATTAAAATATTTTGAAAAATCACTTGTATAACCTATAACTTATTGTCTCCCTCCCAAACAGTTCAACTCCCCTCCATTTACAAACATAGGAGGGGAGGATCCTCTCCATGAAAAATTTGAATTTCAAGCCCTGCCTTTAAAGTGCAGATACAGTCAGGTGCAAACTGGTAAGGCCAATTATTATCTGCTGTATTGAACTGAAAACACTATTATTTCATACAAAAAGTATATAATTTCAATTATTTACTTGAAAATACAGTACAAAAAAGAAACATAATTAACATATGTTCCACATTTGTTGTGAGAAGTCATAAGAGGGTTCGACTTAATAAAAATTAACCAAAATTAATGAGATTATTTATTCATAGCTGGGAGTGGGGGTGCCTCTTACGGTAAGAGTCTTACCAAATGATACATTCCCCCTTTTTTTATTGTTCACGGGACACAAGTTATTGCGACCGATCACATAATTCACATTTTAAGGAAATAGTTTTTTCTAAGTTTTATTTTTGTCATAAGTGCAAAGCATGTGTTGGGAATTTGTAAAAGTAAGTGCAAATTGTTGTAAGTTGAAACGTTGTTAAGTCGAGGATTCCTTGTAGAGTTATATTCCTGTGTTGAAACATGTTCAAAAGAAGAAAAAAAAATAGTTGCCATGATTTATGAATCAACCCTTGTATACAGGGTGTTTACGAACTGTGTGTACAAACTTTTAGGGGTGGTAGAGGACCATATTTTGAATTTATTTCACCAATAAACTGGACTAGCAAATGAATACTTGATTGTAAAATAATTGTTAAACATCACACGTACAACGGCTGTCTGAGACTTTCTCATAATGTTGTTTCTGTCGATAATGTACTTTCAGAAAACGGAAGAATTAGAAAACTTGATAATGATGGTTACAACGTTTTTAAAAACCAAATACTACATGTTTGTGTTCAAAGTGTTGATTATGAGCAAGAATGCATGCCTCACAGTGTCTTGTCATCATCGCCAAAATTCCCTGCAGTGTCTCTTACATGGTCACTTGCCTCCACAATTCGAATCCACATGAGTACTGTACACCGTATTCTTCAGACATCCCAGAAGAAGAAATCTAAAGGGTAGGCCCAGTGAAAAAAGAAAAATTAGGTTTTTGACAATTTTTTTATGTATCAAGGATTCATTTGCGACTCCCAGTTTATTGGCAAAATACACTCAAAATAAGGTCCTCTACCACCCCAAAAAGTTTGTACATAGAGTTCGTAAACACACTGTATATATTAATAATAATTAATATTATAAACTGGAGATATGCCCACCAAGCATCAAGTAAGATTTTACACTGTATATAAACGTGACAACGTATAGGGCTGAGGGAGTATTACAATGAAACCTCTCAATAGCGGACACCTCTGGGGAAAGAAAAGCTATCCGTTATTAAGAGGTGTCCGCTATTGAGAAGAGTCACAATACATGTAGATGTACTGCCGGGGGGAATCGAAAAGTGTCTGTAATTAAGAGGTGTCCGCTTTTTATGGGTGGTCGTTAGGTGAGGTTTCATTGTATTTAATTTTCAATTATTCTCAATATCTGAGTACACTAACTTAATGAAGTAATAATTTCTTAGTGGGTGGATGGTGAGTAAATTCAAATATACAAGCAATTTATTCTTTAAAATGGGAATTAACTATATAAGTATTAAAAAAAAAAAAATTTTTAAAGGAAGGAAGTTGCTCTAAAATTGGTGAAAATTATTAACAGGATAGACATGGCAAATAAAGCAAGCAACTACCTGGAAATATAACTTTTTCACATAGGAAATATATTTTCAGAAATAAAAACATCCTGAAAAACTAATTTCCAAAAGATAAATGAGATTCAAAGTTCATGCTGGTTTTCCAAAGAAACAAAATCATTTATATTGTGATGCATTTCATTCACTGAATGAATGATTTTATCTCTTCTATTTTTATCATCATCATCATCATAGTGAAATATATAGTCCACTAAGATGTTCATAGATTCATAAGTTATAAATCTATAAACATATTATTGAAAATTCTACTGAAGACCACAAATCTAAGTTTCTTGAGAATGAGTGGAAGGAAGAAATAGTCAAGTGGACAAAATTTATATACAAACAAAACATAATGCAAGGTTATAAAATTTTTTCGTTTATCAATCCAGGCATCCACTAAATCCAGCTGGATGGTATATTCCTTCAAAGCCCAGCAAGAACACTGCAAAGAATGAAATCAATGTTTCAAACCTATTACACTATAAATAATTAATCAAATTATTAATATCAATAATTTTGGCTGCAGGAAACTTTAAATGGTGAACAATTACAAAACCATAGAAAAACAATAACAATGCCAAATTAAGCCTCTAGTGGACGCTAGACAAAATTTAAACTGGGGTCGTGGAGGTCACTTTGGGCCCCAGTTGTGATTTTTTAAATAAGCAAACAGTTTTTAAAAAATATACATTTAATTTAAAATATTTAATCAAGTCAATGCAGACCTTGCAGTACATAGCGGGAAAGAAATCACACAGGATTCCAGCCACTTTCGCCTTTTATTTTTGGCTTTATCAAGGATATACGAGGTCAAAATAGAAAATATATTTTGGTTCCACAAATTTTTTTCACTGCAATATCTTGGTCAAACAAGATGACATTAGGTGCTCAGTACTTATTTTTCTATATATCCACTACCAATGTCAATGCATTTTCCCACCGTGACACCATTTTGGATATGCATAAAACTTCATTGGCTGCTGGTGTAATCACTGCCGCATAGCATGTGGGACAATCAATGCAATATCCCACACTGCCACGCTTACCAAGCCACGCCATGATAACTGACAACAGAGTGACCATGTCTGCCTCCTTCACAACAACGCAAGGCTACACGTCGCTATGGAGGTCAAGGAAAAATTCATGGACCATTCGCCCTACAGTCCAGATCTGGCACTCTCTGATTATCAACTCTTCGGCCCAATGATGAAGGCACTTCTCGTCTGATCGTGATTACACCAGCAACCGACAACGGTAAAGAGATTGTGTAAGTATATACGCTGAGGGCGAAACAGAATACAGGTCCTGTGCGGAGATTTCATTTATTCAAGATTTATGGTTTGAACGACATAACACGAAAGAAACAACACTACAAAAGTAGCCTCAATATAATGACAATTGTTTTATGCAGCTGACACATCCAAATTGGTGTCACAGAGAGGAAAATGCATTGCCATTAGTGGTGGATATATAGAAAAATAAGTAATGAACTGCTACTCCTGCACACATAATATTGTCTTGTTTGACCAGGTGAAAAAAATTTGTGGAACCGACTTATAGAATTGTCCTCGTACAAATGAAGAGGCAAAATACCTTATACAGTCAACTCCCGATTATCCGCGGGCGTCCCGAAAAAAAAAAAACCTCAATAAAACTACTATACTACTATATTTTGTTTATTGTTTTATGTTCTTTAGTACATAAAATAGAAATAATTTTTAATGTACTGTACATATTTTCACTGTTTGTATTACTTTCATGTACAATACAATCAAGCTGTTAAGCTAGAACAATTTTTATATTACTTGCCCCTCATTTTTAGCCTTTTTGCGGGTTATCCGCGAATTTCCCTATCCGCGGTACCCGTGCCACCCAATTCCGCGGATAATCGGGAGCTTACTGTATATAAAACTAGCAGAGGCACCCGGCATTGCCCGGAATATTTGCAGTTGCAGGTAAACAGAATAACCGCAAGAAGTTAAATAACAACTCAAATTGGTTTTCAGTAATTCTACAATTTCCTGCTGTAGAAGAAGCTCCCGTTGTACAGATCTTTCCGATACCCGGATAACATATTTTTCTCTGACCAATACTCATTCATTTCTTCGGTGGCATTTCATAGATATGAATTAACATCTATCCTACAAACAATTATTATAGAGCATACTGGTTGATTTGATGAGTCTAATTTTGTTTTATAATTCACAGAAGGGGAATGGAACCTTCATTCTTAATGAACATACACGGATAAGAGAACCCCACATAGCCTTTTTTTTTTGTATGTGCAAGCACACCGTGGAAGCGATAGCGTTGCGTGGCAGCAGAGCGCTCCGGAAGTGCATAGAGTTCAACAAACATGGCGGTAATCGGGGACAGCAAAATTGTTAGCGGTGGTCGGCAAAGAATTGCAGTTAGAGCACCGTTATTAAGCATAAAACCTTACTTTTGCTGTGGAATTATTCGTCTGGATATAATTTATAAGATGAGGTAAGCATCCATGAATACTGTTTTTATTTAAAATTATAAAGCATCGCGATACATATCCCCTCACCAATGCAAACGTATTACTCGACGTTTCACATGAAGCCAGCCCCGTGTTTGATTACTGAATTCCTTAATAAAATGAAATAATAAATTAAGGAAATGGTTATTAATTACTCTACACATTTTTTACTGGAAGGCAATTAGCTAATTGTAATAATCTATTTTTAACAACTAAGTTTGTTTAGAAACTTGAGAAGCCATTCAATTGTCATCTGCGGCTGTCTACTTCCATTGATTTCATGTGAAATGGATTCGTGCTTATTGCTGAGTAGAGGCAGAAAGAAGTTCCATTAAGCGCATTAATACACACACACCGCTTTAACAGTGGAGTCCTTGTATGGCTAGGTGTGTTCAAATTTTTTCGTCTTTGCGGTTTATTTTGAAAGAAACAAAATTCTGCACTTTATTTTGCAAGCATCTATAGTAGCTTCAGATGAGTAACATATTTCAACTTGGTGGAAATCTGTGACATACATGTTCGAGGGATTCCCTTGTGAGTGGCAAAAACTTAGAGACACCCTCTAATAACGAGTTGGTATATCTTTAGCTCTGATCACAGCCAATATTCTTCTTGGCATGGACTCAACAAGATGCTGATACCATTGCTGAGGAATGTTAGTCCATGCTGACATAAATGACAGCTCTAAATTGGGTCAGATGGTGGTGATTTCAAGCTTTGAAATGATCTTTCGACTACGTCCCACAACTGCTCAATAGTAGAGGTCAGGGGACTGAGCTGACCTTGGAAGCAGACTAAACTTTGATTGATGTTCCTCAAACCAGTTTGTGAGCGATCTATCACAGTAGCAAGGTGCATTGTCCTGCTGAAAGTGACCATCTCCAGAAGGGAACATCATAGCCGTAGATGAGTGCAAGTGATCGGCAACGATGTTGAGGTAAGCTGCGCTGTCCAGAGTTGTGTCCACAGATATCAAGGGACCCAGTGTTCTCCAGGAAAACATTCTCGACACCGTAATTCCACTGCCACCACCCTGAAGAGTTGTCATTTGGCAGGAGGGATCCATAAACTAATGCTTTTATGCCATAATCTGATCCTGCCATCTGCATGATGGAACAGGAAACGAGATTCATTGGACCAGGCTACTTTTTTTCCACTCCTCAAGTGTCCAATGATGTCGTTCCTGGTTTTTTGGTTTGGACCCTCTGGAACCAACTTGTCGGTTATATACCATGCAGATTCGATTGGTTCTTATTGTGTTTATATTTCTTAAATAAAATAAATAAATAAGAACAAATAAATAAAATAAAAATAAACACCCAAGATACTACTGGGCGAAAAAATCCTAAAAGAGTCGTCGTTTCGGAGATGCTGGCTCCAGCTCTTTTTTGTACCGACAATCATCCCTCTTTTAAATTCACTTAAATCTTATGTCTTACCCTTTTTGACATTAACTTCCGTGATAACTACGTCATCCAAAGCTGAATGTTCCTTATATAAGCAGCTCTGCGTTGTTATGTCACTCTATATCACTTTCGGACTGGTTTACTTTCAAATAAGGGGGTCTCTAATTTTATGGTCACTCAGTGTATTTATATTGCACACTTTGCTTTGCATTGTTGGTCATGAGATAAATATTATTGGTCCGTCCATATTGTGGTGAATGGCATGTTGACACCATTGTTGATACAAACAAGATGGGCCTATTGTTGCACAAACTTTGCCTTACATTGTTGGTCATGAGATACCTCTTATTAGTTTGCCCTGCCATCATTATGAATATCAATTACTATGTACTAACCAGCATGTATTACGATGTTGAGTGCGTAACTACTACTTGTTGGAATTTGATCAAATTTTAACGGTATACTGAGTTTTATGTACCCTATTATTCCTCCAAAATTCATTACTCTAGGCATTGCAGAACCTGAGTTATTAACTTGTTGATCTTGATGGCAGCATTTTTATTTCTGTTCATATCTCAGTTAGCGTTCAAATTCGGACCCACAATGTATTAAAAGAAAATGTTCATTCTGGTCACCTCTGTCATTGCTTACAGTTATACACACTTTTTCAGAATCACCCTGTATATAGACATAGTAGAATATGTAGTCACTGATTGGTGGATACAAAATAAAGAGGCAAATGTCTAAATTTATTGAATATGGCAGAGTCTCTGATTGGTAAGATGTGATGGATCATTCAGAAAAATAATATTTTTAAATTTCTTAATTCATAAATGTTGAGTAATTTAATTTAAATATCTAAATAAAGCTGAAAACAAAGATTTTAATCTGTAAGAAACCAAGATTAAACCAAGATTTAAGAACATCACCTGAGAATCAATAAATGTAAATAATATTTTTAAGTCTCATTAAAAATAAAAATGCAGAACAAAGGCATTATTGACATTGAATTGGTCCCCTTCCCCAAATACCTTCTTACCTTATTACTTTACTATAATTATTATAAACTAGTTTATATATTTATTTAGCGTACGGCGCTACACACCAACTAATGCACAGTGTGTAGGTAATCAAGAGATCATGTTAAAGTGATTGTTTGACAGCCGATTTATTCTAGTTCTTTAACTAGAGTTATGAAATGATGATGAAAGGATGATAATAATGAGAAGGGACAAACAAACACACAAACATCCATGCCCTCGGCAGGATTTGAACCCACAACTTGCTGGTTTCGAGAGCGGAAAGGCTTGAAGGGTGTCAACCGTACAGGTTGAAGGGTAAAGAAATGAAAGTGGAGCATCAATGCTTTTCAAAACTTATATTCAGCAAAAATATACCGTTCATCTGCATATAAAAAATCAACAACTAAACATTTTTCAGATTATTTATTTAATTCACAACAATGACTGAGTATTGTCTTACCACAACAATCCCTGGCTTTTGACGGATTGTTGTATCTTTCTTTGTTGGCCTCGGACAAACAGACGCCTCAGACAGATGAAGAGAATTATAATATCAGATATCAATAACATAAACACTTGTTTACAAAGTAGGCCACTGCTTGAGGTATACTAATTGCAAAACACCCATGAAGATGAGATACATGTTATAGTTTGAGAAGTAAATAAATAGTTGTGGAAAAGCGGATTTGATTTGTTTACTGAGATGTTATTGATATCCACACTTTATAAGTAATTAGATGCTTTATCTCATTTGTTATATATGTTACAGTCAATGTCTTTAGATTGTTAGGTTAGGTTAGGTTAGCAGTGGTGGATTTAAGGGGGTGGCTAAACTTATACCAGTAAGATAAATTGTAAAGATTTTTAATACTGCAATAATTTTACAAATTTACATTTACAAACTTCAGTATAGGAAAGACTCCAGGACCATCACTTCCCTGGGGAGGGGGGAGGTTATTTGAAATAATTTATAACATATTAACCAAATCACCTGGTTACCTCCCCCCCTTGGCATCCCCCTTCACAAGTTCTAGATCTATGGTTTATTTAATAAATCCAAACAGGTCTTATAGTATGCAGCACCAAATCCGATTTTATTATTTTATTATTATGATGAGATTATTTGTTTTATTTAAATTTTTATTTTTTTTTTATTATTAATATTATTTAGCTGGCCCCGGTGACCGAGCAGGCTTCAATGGTTCTCGAGATCCTCGGGTGACAGGTTCGAATCTCGCTGTGGCATGATGTTGTATTTGTTCCTTACTAATCACGCGGAAGGCAACGGAAAACTACTGCATTATTACTCCTAGTTCGCCAATATCAATTGGCCGCCAACCTCCGACAGGAGACGGCACATTAAGAGAGAGAGATTATTATTTATTTTCATTTTTCCTATATTGAGGAAGGGCCTCTCCGAATTACTGACCCTACACATTTGTCTTTCTTATCTATTGGTTAATCGGGCCCTGAAGATATACGGAGATTCTTCACCATAAAACCAGGACCAGAAAATGAAAATTTTGTGCCCTGAGCAACAGACTCCATGTAACATAGCTCCATTTGGCATCCCGAAGCTTTAGTTTTGGCAACCAGGGTGGCTGCCTGGTCAGTCCATCCCGTAATCCAGTGCTATAATAAACATTTGGGTAAATGCATATTGTTACTGAGTGTAATCTGTTTCAGGGTAATTGCATGACACATGTTAATTCGCTTTAAAGATTTATGATGATGAGAGTCAGGGAGTAAGTACTCAATTTAGAAAATTTATTCTTCTATTGGCAATGGATATTTTATAAAATTTACAATTATTCTTGTCAGTATCACATAAAATACCGGTTTTTATATGGTTGCTTTTATTCACCTCCCTTCCGATAAGTAGGTAAAAAATCCTCACCTCTACAGATGTATTCTATCAGGAGTATATTCAATAACTTTAATATACTCCTGATCCTATTAGGTAATTATTTATCGGTATTACATGCACAGCACATCTTCTTTCCCATTGCGATCGCACCGGCAATCTGGAAAACAAAATAAAATTTAACTCATGTCTTAACTCTAATAAATCCCAATTTCTAGTGGCTACGTGTTACCTTAATTCACATTATCATTTCAGAAATTTTGCATGATCACTTATTTCTTTTGCGATCTGTTAACAGTGATGCAAACGTGTACAAAACTCTTGTCTACGTAGATCGCTTCTCAACATGATCAGTGGATACAAATAGCGGAATTCAATTCATGAGACTTTGAATGATAGACATGTTTCTATCGACGCCTACCAATCTTTTCACTCTCTCTGACTACACGGCTAGATCGGCAACTACTTCCCTTTTTAAACGGGGCTAACGGGAGCATTCGTTCAAAATATCGCCACCAGGGTTGGTCTTCTTCCTCCACAGTCGGCAAGTTGCCAACTGGCATTTTATGGCCCACGCAGAAAAGCGGAAAGAGAGCATCCCTTTTATGTATTACAGTCAGGATATGTCATAATAAAAATTTCTAAAAATTCAAAATAATAATGAATACAATTATTTAATTCATATAATTTGCAATGAAGAAATTGTAAATTTAATTTGTAATTTATTTATTTAATTTTCATGAATTTTTTTTTTTTTTTTGAAAAATCTTCAGGGTGTTTACAAACTTTGGGGACATGTTCCTTACACCAAAACAAGAAAAAAAATTCATGTTAAGATATGCCCGAAAATCCTTCGTTTTAGAGTTATTAATTCTAATTCTAATCCTTTCATGAGTTTACAACGTAGGTGATTAGAACTCATCCACACATAAACTCGTAATAAATGCTCCTCTTGCTTCTAAACAGGCATGCACTCGTCGAATCATGGACTGTCGCACCCTTTCATATACTCCCTGACGGTTTCGAATGGTTTCGCAGGCTTCCACAACACGTCGATGAATAATTTATGTATCCGCTATCTGGGATACAATGAGTCAAACGAACATTAATACATGTATTAACTCGAAAACGAAGAATTTTCGAACACATGTTAATATACATGTATGAATTTTTTTTCTTGTTTTGTGTAAGGAATTGTCCCCAAAGTTTGTATAAGTATTTTTGAAATACCCTGTATACAGGTTGATTCAAATTCAATGTAAAAAACTTTTAGGGGAGGTAGTATGGGTGATTCTAAGCAAAAACGTTCATATGAACATGGTTCCGAATTTGAACGCTAACTGAGATATGGAAAGAAATAAAAACCCCGCCACCAAGATCAACAAGTTAATCACGCATACTACTCCCCTAAAAGTTTTTTTACATTGAATTTGAATCACCCTATATAAAGAAGAGAGTTTGTGGGTGTGTGTGTTTGTTTGTATTTTATACAAATCTACAGATTTATGCCGATCTTGATGAAATTTTGCACACTTGATCTTCAAAGGTCACTGTCTACCTCAGATTTCGAAAAAATAATAATTATCGATAATAAATCGATAGTCATGATGATGATGTGACAGCTGGTAGTAGAGCTATCACAATTTTTTGCTGTCTAGTATTTTCCTTAAACGTTAATTTAAGTTATTATATCTATTTTTACCACGGTCTATAGATATTCATGGTCATCGAGCTCCATTGTTAAAATGAAGCTAAAGTTTCTAGCTCCCAATAGGGCGGGAACTCTATTGAAAAGTGGCGCTGCATGTACATTCGGCCTAGAGTGCCTTTATAACCAGAGTGTGACCATGAGAGGCCAGGCAGCCAAGTTGTGTCCAATCTGTCTATAGATTAGTGTAGCAGAAACAAGAAATTTTGCTCTTTTGGCATTAAAAAACCCTCGAATTAATGAAGTGACTCAATAAATCGAAAATAAAAGTCCACTTTTAACTATTAGAGGAAAAAATAAACTGAACATATGTAAATTAAAATTTATTTTTTGTTTTTTCCCATTTTATGTTTCTTCCCATTTATTATTTCATTTAATTATCAGTCACAATTTTTGTTAATAAAATGAATATCCACCTTATCAAAATTTTTATTAAACATTACATAATTAAAGAATAAATCAAGGAATTATTAAAAAAAAATTGATAATTTTTCGTTACTGAAAAAAAAAAACGAAATAAAATAGATAAGCTTGTATGAAGAAAAAAAAGGCTAATTTATTGATTGATTTTTAAATTAAATTTAACAACAACAAAATACAAATGAAATTTTAAATATGTAAAACTGAAAAATTAATTTCATGACAGTTTTGTATGCATTGCCGTACTTTTTACTATCATAATTTCCTTACAATAATTTCCTTTTTTCTGTTCTTTAACAATAAGTTTCTTTTTTTTAACATCCAAAATTTTTCCGTCGACTACCTTTTTAACACTGATCTTCATCAAAATGTTTCTTTTAAAAATCAGAAAAAAAACCTTTAAAATCAACAATACTTAACTTCTTTCTCCTACGATCGGAAAAGAAGCAACAGGACAAAATGCAACTTTGTCATATCGGAGCAGTTTTGAAATTGCCATCTTTTTGAGAAATTACTTTTGTTTTAGCGTTAAACGAGGGGAAATTCAAACAAAAAGTGTTATACTGTTTAATGAACTGAACATTGTATATAATGTTTAATTAATGTACTGTGATGTATATTAAACGCTAATTTCGTTTGAACTCCGTCAGCCCGAAGTTCGTTTGCTCCCCCCCCCCCCACCTCCGCTCCAGTCATTGCGGCGCTAATATTATCCTCTTGTATAATACGATCTAATAAATTTAGGTGTTTTAGGCGATTATCGTATAATAAATACGATATAAAGAAACATTTAATTTTTACTAATCTCACAAAGGCAGTTGTCCGAAGGTTTCCACTTGACTCTTTTCGTTTTCGCGGCCCAAATCGATCGTCTCTCTGGATCGCGAGGAAATCGTTTTATTATAAAAACCATCTTCAGAGCGATTAGAACACCCTACTGCAGCACAGGAAGGCATTTTTGGTCACTAAATTTTTTTAAAATCTTTTAAAATTACAAAAAACTGTCTTATCTCCACACATCGCTATACTAATTTGGACACAACATGGCGAAAAAATAGCACGTGACAATGAACAACCAATAGAAAACTGTCCCGCGTATGGCCACACTCTGGTTATAAAGGCACTCTAATTCGGCCCAAAAACGCCTGCAGCGCCGCCCTATCGACAGGCAGAAAATTTACTTTCATTTTCAGTTTCAATGAAAAACCTCTATCGCAGGTCACGGTCGGCCCTGATTCGATGTATGCGGCACCTGGCGCGATCTGTTTTCTTTAGCTTCTCGAAACAATGGAAAATGGCCGAAGCTCGATGACCATGAATATCTATAGACCGTGCTTTTTACTGTTATTTATCAAATTTATTGTTATGATTTTTCCTTTTGTTCGGCTTGGCTTCGGGGGAAATGCGAACCTAATGTGAGGGGAATTGTTGTAGAAAAACAGCATTGTTGTGTCATTCAACTTTGGTCACTCTTGGAAAGAAGAAGGGCAGAAGTTTTCTTGAAGGAAAAAAGTTTTGTTGTTTAGCAAGCCAAGATAGTGGACTATGGAACAGAGCATGTGAGCCTTGTACAACTGCTATGTACAATAGTTCATGGCTCTGTTCCATTTTAGTTAATTCCTATTACGCATCTTGTGGTGAATTAATTCGAGAATAAAAAATATTGTTTGGCTGAACTTATTCCTGTTCTGAAAAGTAGAGAGTATTGAGCACGTGAGAATTCGTCCGAGAATTTTTGGAACACCAGCAAGGTTTTAAGAACTGTTTACCATTAAGAACTGTGGTGAAGTATATTTAATTTATTCTGTTGCTTATTGGAAGACAATATTTCGAGCTCGATGTTTTAAGTTCTTTTGTTTATTGCTTATTGTACTGACTCAAAGAATTGGTTAATTGTCTGCTAGTGTGGTTTATCTTTTGCAGTGAACTTGATATTCTGGAGAAGTCTTTTTGGTCCCAGGAACCGGAATGAGTGCTGGATGCCGTCCAAGATGACTGTACTGAGCTATTGGTTCCAAGGACAGCGGTAACGAATTTTTTGAACTATGCCAAATTAATTCACAAATCACAAAGCATGTCGCTTCAAAAAGTGTGTATTGATATCGGCAAGTCAGACTTTGCTGCTGGAATGTCATATGTGGCTTTTTCATGGGTCAAATCATTGGTACGCATACTGATTGTCAAAGAATTTGATTGGAATCGCTTGAAGTCGATAAACACCAACAAACAACTACAAAACAAACATCAATTGACTTGGAAAGCATTTATAAACACCTATTCCGTTTGAAATAAACATCTTCAATCCAATATAGAAGGCGTGGAAGTGGTCTAAGGTTTTGTTAGTTTGCCCTTACCTCATTTACCTGAATTTAAACTGATAATTACATTTTATGTTTCAATAAGTAAGTCAATTAAAATGAACATACAACTTCATTTCAATTTAATGAAAGTTTCCAAACGATGTTGATTTTCCAAGTTTTTGGTTTAAATCTCACCAAAACTTTGGAGCTTTATAATTTGCGTCATAAATCAATTTATTGTCCCTTATTTCAGCATTATCCTCAAGAAATATGAATTTTTTATAAATTATGGACTTATAAGTAATACTTTGATATAAAGTTATTTATTCAACATGTTTCGGTCAGGGGCCATCTTCAGAAATAACAGAAACTGACAAAATTTTATAGAATACTAGAAGCGAACCCACCCGTTTGTTTAATCGGGAAATAACCCATTGTCAGACAACCCGTTGTTAGATATTTTTCTTTGTTGTGACAACGTCCACCGTCGCTGATATTTTATAAATGACTAGAAGAGGTACCCGGCGTTGCCCGGGATAATTACACTTGCACAAACTTTTCCTTTCATTGTTAGTCATGAGATATTGATTGTTGATCCCTGCCTTGTGTTGGTGCATTGCGTGTTGATACCATTGTTGATACCTTTTGTTACACAAACTTTGCCTTGCATTGTTGGTCATGAGATATTTCTCATTAATATGCCCTGCCATAACCATGAATATCGATTTTTTATCGATAATTATTATTTTTCCGAAATCTGAGGTAGACAGTGACCTTCCTCATGCTTTGAAGGTTAAGTATGCAAAATTTCATCAAGATCGGAATAAAACTGTAGATTTGTATAAAAAACGTACAGACAAACAGACCCACCCACAAACATCCTTCTTTATATATATACTAGAAGAGGTACCCGGCTTGCCCGGGATAATTACACTTGCACAAACTTTTCCTTTCATTGTTATTCATGAGATATATATTGTTGGTTCATGCAGTGTGTTTGTGAATTGCATGCTGATACCATTGTTGATACCTATTGTTGTACCAACTTTGCCTTGC
>JAHWFO010072151.1:6632-37470 GCA_023313115.1 Rhysida immarginata
TAAAAATAATTGTTTGCGATTGATTCACATGCATTGCCTCCAGCGATCAGCGTTTCTTGCCAATCCCGTAATGGCGGCGCGAAGGCACCACTAGAGGGGAGGTCACTGCCAGTCTCTTCATTTGTCTCTGCCTGAACTACAGAAACAGTTACACGAAAACGAGACTGGCCTTGTCACCTGCTCTGCGCACTGTCAAATGACCATTAATGATTTTATATTTATTTTAAAGATTTAATGATTTTATTTTTATGATGACAATACTGGTTTGGCCTCTTTTTTGGTATTATAATAATCCTTAAAAGAGCTGTTATAATAGGGGAACGAGGTTAGCAGTCGAAGTGAGCTACAGTTTGGGATAGAAACTGCGCATGCACGTAGTAATATCTTTTATTATTTAAAAAATTAATTTCCAAATTAAAATAATGAAATTTCAGTAAAATTAACAAATAATTTTTTATTTTCATGAGCTTTAAAATAAATATAATAGAACCATTTTCTTGGGCGTAATAACACTCATTCCAAGTGAAGCGTAAAATGGCTCCTAACCGTTCCTGTAGTACAAGGATAAATTGAAATAAACTATAGCACGGAAGTATCCGGCTTCTAGCTGAAAAATATCTGCACCACTAGTACGATTTTTCTATGATGGCGTCTTCTAAACACAAAACTTCATATATAGGGGCTGCCATCTTTGAAATCGCCCGTGCCTCAGCCTACAACAATAGAAGAAATACTGGGGTTTCTTCTATTGTTTTAAACTATGTCCGTGCTAGCTAGAAGAAATACTGGAGTTTCTGGCACGCTAGCAATAGAAAAGTATACGCAACCAGGTCGCGCTAATAGCTGAAAGGTATACGCCTCAAACGCGCTTCTAGCGCCACTAGCTGAAAAGTATATGCACCCATAGGGAGTGCAAGTGATTACGTCACAGGTGACGTCATTTGCGCGATGAAAGGCCTAGGAAATGGGATCGCTGGTTCCAAACATTGGAACCACGCAATATACGTACTAGTAACGTTGAAACGGGCGGCCAGTAAAATGACATCTCTTAAATTATTATGTTAATTTGTGTAATTGATACTATTATTAAGACATTTAATCCCATTATATAATTTATACATTAATATTAGAACGCTTTTTAATCACTTAGTAAAAGAATGCCATCGTTCGCGGATCTTTCTTTCTTTGGGAAAACGATAGATGTCTAAATCGCTGTTTTGGCTCCTTCTTGAGCAGTGAGGAACTAAACAATTTCACATCTTAAATGTGTTATAAACACCGGGCTTATACAAAGCGATTTTATTCCATCCCTACGTTGGAACCATGTTAAATCCCGAAGCGAGAAGACTTGTTTGGAACCAAATGGAGTCACGTGACTGAAGAATTCCAAGGACTGACGTCACACTTGCACTCCCTATAGTGAGACAGACTTTAGTTGAATATCAGTTGACCTACTCCAGTTAAAATTGCTCTGTTGCATTTAGATTCCAAAACCAACTTCATGGATCTTGTTGTTAGTCCTTAGCATTATCGCGATATCTAGGTTAGACAGAAATTTTGGGAAAACCGCGACTTCTTGTCGAACTCTGATCATTTTTCTAAGCATTTTATAATGTTATTGACTGATATGGTCCAATTTCTAAGATTTATAGTTTCAGAGATTTGAAAAAAATTTATTAAATTTAGCCAATTTCTCGAAAAATATTCGGAATACAACAGGAAGTGAAAATTTTAATTAACTGTGCCTAAAGTTCACATCCAAATCATGCCAATCATCTGAATTTTCCGAAAACTCAGAAAAAGAAATTCAAAATTTCGCTGAAAACTCGTTCATCTTTCAAAACTAATTTATTGTATACAAAACTAGCCTCAAAGTGAAAGCATACGATACCCTGCATCGTTCGTCTTCAGCCACATTTGAAATTTTTCTTTAAGGGACAGATAGGATAATATACATCCACTAACATTTATATACGAAATTCTAGATTGATCTCTTGCATAGAGCATTTAATTTTTCCTTAAAAATTAATTACTTGGTAACACAATCTCCGCATACGAGGTATCAGTACATCCGTCGGGTAGTACGTGGCATGATGGTTGCAGCAAGAGGAGAACAATACCGTCCAGCAATCTAATGAACGGTCTTGCTTGTATTAGCACTATCATGCGCATAGGACAAAGACCACTTCCATGCAAGGTGCACCAATCTTCAATAACTTAAGACAAGAAGAAATATTAAAACTTATTTGGAAAATATATTAGAATTTAAGTACACTCACTTCCAAAAGTTAAGCACGGGGAAAAAAATGTTAACTTCCGTAAGCCAATCTGAATTAAAGATGCTAAAATTTGCTCCAAATGTAGAAGGAAGTATGCAAATATGTTAGGTGACAGCCAATCACAATTTCGCGTCGAGAAATATGCAAAAACAGGCAGTCGTATAAGAAGCAGACATATAAGTGCTGGTAAAAGGTGTTTAGAACATTCGTAAGATTTGTTTTCAGGCTAGACGTGTTTCTATGGCTTCCAGAAGACGAATGGAAGATTCTGAACGCTGGTGGGCTGTTGGACGCATTGAAGCAGGACAGTCTATCACAGATGTTGCTCGTTTCTTCGGCGTTCATCATTCCGTCATTTCACGATTATGGAAACAATTCCAAACCAGCCAAACAGTTGTCCGAAGACCTGTAGCCGGTCGTCCAAGGGTTACGACCCCCTCGGAAGATCGCTATATTGCTGTTGTAGCCAAGCGGAATCGAAGATCGACCTCCACACAGGTGACATCTATGGTTGCAGCGGCCATTGGTAAGACGATATCTGCCACTACTGTTCGTCGAAGGCTACACATGAATGGTCTGTACGCCCGGGTACCACGAGTTTGTGTTCCTTTATCCGTCCAATCCAGACAGGCACGATTACAGTGGTGCCGCCAGCATGTGAATTGGACTGTGTCGGATTGGGGCAACGTTATGTTCACAGATGACTCCAGATTTGCCCTACAACCCGATGATAAGCGTGTAAGGGTCTGGAGGGAACAAGGCACACGCAATCGGCCCCAGAACATCATCGAACATCACGCATTCCGCGGTGGAAGCATCATGGTCTGGGCAGGGATTGCCTTGGGATATCGCACCGACCTGCACATCTACAGGCGAGGTTCTGTGACGGCTGCACGGTATCGAAATGAAGTCCTAGACCCCATTGTGAAGCTGTACGCTAGAGCAGTTGGTCCTTCTTTCGTTTTAATGGACGATAATGCCCGTCCCCATAGAGCTGCCATCGTTGACGACTTTCTGGAGTGAGGGGATTGCGCGTATGGAGTGGCCGGCTTACTCGCCGGACCTTAATCCCATTGAAAATCTTTGGGATGCCCTCGGCCGTGCTGTATGTAGACGTTTCCCACCTCCAGCCACTCTTAACGATTTGGAAACTGCCCTACAGGAGGAATGGCTATTACTGGACTCTGCGGTGGTTGATCACCTCGTAACAAGCATGATCACACGCTGTACACTTTGTATGACGTTGAGGGGTGCTCACATACCCTATTAATGTCTTTTTTGTTGTTTGTTTTGCATTTAAACATTATTTCGTTAATGACGCAAATATAATTTATGTAAATTCAATATTTTTTTTAATCTCTGTATGTAATTCTTTGTTTTGTTTCATGAATAGACATAGAGATACTTACTTTCACCATTTCATGTCAATCAAAGCAGTGCTTGTCCATTTATTGGCATTTTACCTCTCCGTGCTTAACTTTTGGAAGTGAGTGTAGTTTTTCTTACTTAGTTCATTTTCGCGTTCCAACTGAAAAGGATACGGTGACTCATTCAACATCTGCTTATTAAGGACTGCTTCCTGATAAGAATCCTCAGGTAACTTCAATATTTCATAAGCGGTATTTAAAGTACTTGGGCACGATATAGAAGAGGTAAAATCTGCCAACTATTCTTCCTCAGTTAAGTTAATGTCCGGTTCTTTTTCTTCTATAATAATCGGCAATTTTAATTGATTAATGGTAATAGTGTTGATATCAACAGCAACTTCTTCACCAACTCTTTCTGTAAGAGGATTATATATATTTAAAAAACCAAATTTAGTGCTTTAATACTAAATTAAATAAAGCTTTCTTTTTTTCTAATTTACCTTGCCCTTGCCAAGAGGTTTGCACAATTTGATCGCTTATGTCCATTTCATTTGCATCAAGAAAGCCAATAACTCTGTTGAACACTCTTCATGTATGACTGTTGCAATCTGCCTTTTCCCTACGGAAATGTATGCAACTTTTTTTTTTCTCTTTCACTACGGAAATAATTTTACGATTATCGGTACTAATTTCTCTTCACAAAACTAAAAATATTCCAGTAAAACCCCTTGCCGCTAGCCGAAGTTTTCCGAATGGTTTCTTTCTTAGACGGAGGTATGTTTTTGTGCTGCTCGGTACAGAATGGAACTGCCTTTCAACAGTGGTTATTAGCATTACAATTCAGATGACGTCATTTTTTAAGCTAAATTTGATGAAAAAATTCAGGGAAATTTTATAACCATAATTAAAATTTTAGGAAATCGCATTCAATTAAAATTTGTTATTCATTTGACGCTCTCGAATGGAATTGACTCATCTAATCTAAGGGAATAAAGAAAGAACATAATTAAATTACATGTTTCCGTTGGTTCATGCCATCATTTAGAATAGAGGTTCTGAAACTTTTCTATTTTTTCAAAAAATTATATAACCCGTAATCTACGAGCTTTGGGCTTCCAGAAAAAATTGCAATTCAACGCTCCACCTGGTCCCTTTATTACTTCTTTCCTTTCCTGTTTGCGTCATTATAACGGATTGGTTTACCATTTATATTTATGATGGACATAGGAAAAAAAAAAAAAAAAAAGGAGGACAAGACACAAAACCCTGGAAAAAAATAAATATTTGGAATTTGAAGTGCAGGGGGAAAAAAAGTCGAATTTAGCAAATGAACATTCATTTTAAATGTCTGTCATAGTTATTAAGAAATTAAAGATAAATGCGTATTGGAGGACTCCCTAGAAAACTTTTTGTAATAGTAAATTTAAGCATTGAAATTAAATTTTTGATGATTTTTCCACCTAGGACTTTATAAATACAGAATATAAAAAAATAGACTATAGAATATACCGGTGTATGTGTGATCAGTGATTGTACGACAAACAATACATAGCGCATCCATTATTAATAATAGCTCTCCATAGTATTAATAGCATTAATGAATACAAATCTTTTCAATTTACTAAAAATGACAAGAACGACCTACGGTTATTTGCCAAATAATGACTTTTGCGAATTATACACAGTCTTTTCATAAGTTCGGAGCGTCTGCTATGAAACACGTGGCACGTGCAAGCATGCAAACATTCTGTTGTTGCTATGATAATAAGTAACAATGTCCCAAAAGACAACAATTGCAAATATTGCACAGTAAATATTCTTGAAACTTTCTTCTTGAAAATATCAATTAAAAATTAATTGAAAATATTATTGCTGACCTAAGTTCCTTAAATGACTTCATGGTCAGCAATAATATTTTTCTACAAGATAGGGAACAGTAGGATATCGATATTCAATTTCCTAAAAAGTCAAGGAGCAAAGAAAGGATTTATCCGAAACATCGGGTATGAGGTATTGGGTACGAATTATGACAGGCGCAGGAATGGCCGTTTTCGCTCTGTCCGAACAACTGTAATGATCAATGCTGAGAATTCGGCGTAGTCCATGTTTGAATAAGAAAAATATTATTCATACAGATGAACACGTCAAAGGCGGCAATCTCGGAGAACTGCATGAGGACTTGGGTCTCGAGGTTTGGAAAGGACCAAGAGTCATTTTCTAAACGCTCGTTGGAAAAAAGCAGAGACTGCTCCATTGCAAAGAGTTGTTGCGCCAGGACAGTCCTGAGAAGAACAACATTCTCCTTACCGATGAGAAAATGTTCACGATCGAAGAACATACCAACAAACAAAACGGGCTAGTGTAAGCAAGGAATCGAAAAGATATTCTTGATTTTGTCAGGCGCGTTTCCAGGATGCACCATCCCCCGTATTTGATAGCCTGGGCCCAAGTGACGGTTTTTTTTTTGAGGGTTTGCATCCAATGATATTAATTAGAAGATAGATTCCGAATCCTATTGCTAACGGCGCCACCAACTTCTGGCCACTTGAAACAATTACAGTTCTGGGCATGAGTGGGCCATGGAGTAGTTACTGTCTGGTTGCTTTGTCTTTAACGATTTTGGGCCTGAGGAATAATTAATTAAATAATCATGCCTCAAAATTGTTCCGCGTATAGCTGTACGAATAGATACAAAAAAGGATCAGGAATCTACTTTCCAGAAGCATGAATCAAAATACGTAACTAAAAGATGATCGAAATGAAATTGACTTTGATCGATGCAAAATTAAAACGATGATCGAAAAATTGTTTATAAAATACGAAAAGATAAATTCAATAATATTAAAAGTTGCTGCAGGCTTTCAGAATATCTGAAATTCAAAAGATTATCTGTCGATAAAGTTAGTCATATTGTCACATTCTTCCTCCATCGTATAAAGACTAGCTGAGATGTCCGTCTTCGCCGAGCTTTTCAATGCAAAACGAAGGTGGGGTATCAGTATCTATATACTCTAGGTATATACCAATGTTGTTTAAGGTTTGACCCTGGGACTTGTTAATTGTCATTGCATAAGCTGAGAACTTATCCCGCTGAGTATTGTAGCTTGTAATGAACCTGATTATTCGGAATTGGCTGTTGTATTGCTTAATACTCAAAACGTTCAACCTAGTGACCATAGACCTTACAATTTACCGATAACTTCGGACGTTGCTGTGGTTTTGCTTGGCAGTTTAGTCAGTGAACATCGTGATATTATTTTGCGCCAGCGCACAGATTTTAGAAAATCACCCATGGTATGATCCTCTGCTCTATGTGCTTATGTTTCCGTACGGAACGGAATATTTCTGTGCAGTCGAAGAACAATGCTTATACCCAACGTGTTACGATACGTCAGTTTTATGATTACCATCTTCAAATCCATCACGTACATGTATAAGCTCGATGAAGATGAGCATGCATGTATAAAGGGTGTCCGACATGGGTCCCAAAATGAGCTGACATTTTAATTTTTTAATAAAACACATTTTTCATTGGAAAATTTATAATATTTTTGCTGTATTAGAAAGTAAAAACATGGAGATTGTGTGATACAAAACATCTGACAAATGACCGCCCCGGCCTTGGTTCCACAAATTCACTGTTTTGAGGAAAATTTTCAATAACAAGTTGACATAATTGCTGTGAAATTTCGGTAATGTTGGGTTGAATTTCATCTTTGAGATCCTCAATAGTTTGTGGTTTATTTATGCACACTTTATTCTTAAGATAACCCCAGAGAAAGAAGTCTAACGATGTTAAGTCACATGATCTTGGCGACCAATTCACATCACCTCGCTGCGAGAGAAGACGACCATTACATTTTTGAAGTGAATTTTTACAATTTCTACGCGATATTCGATTGTGCAGTTTTGCATATAGCTTTTCAGCAAGATTCTGCGCATGCGCATAAAGCCAAGAAGATGCAATATTTGGCTCCGAACCAAAATACCCCATTTCATCAGCGCCGAGGCATGGCTCGTTTCCAGTCCCGATTTTAATCTACTGAACCATAAACTGGGAAACATTGCCTACAATAAGCCTCACGGGAGTTTGTGTCACGGAAATCAAATGCCAACCCGATTTCCTATGACACTCGTTCTGGATTTCCGCTTCGTGTTTTCTACAACACTAAGAGGAGGGAGGACAACGTTTTCTACAACCCTTCGTGTTTTCTACAACCCTTGTTGGTTCCCGAGGACAACGTCCGTCTGAATGGAGAGAGAACGAAGCGGGTTCATGATTTGTTCTCAATTGTGAACTCGGAGACCACGCGTAACCAGAGCACGGAGGGTGAAGAACCCTGTGCGGCGAATGGAAGAGGAAGCGCGGCATCGCAGGAAAAGGCAAAAACACAGAAATGGTTCCTAAACACAATGGATTATAAAATGAAGAGCAATGTTTTTATTTGAACATAATATTTTTACTTTAATGCAAAATAATCGATATACAATAAATGTTATAATACAATACTCATTTCCAAAAAAGTTGGGACAGTGCAACATATAAGAAGAACTCCAACACATTTGTTTGGATTATTGTATTGCCGTTTATTTCAACGCATTACAATACATAAACGATAAATTAGGCATGGGATCACACATCTTATATGCTTAAAGAAAGATACAGTTGGTTTTCCTGTTTGGCACGTGCAACACACTCCCAAAAAATGACTTAGTTTCGAATCTGCAACCCGAAACATTGAATCATGATAATGTTTTTAGATGCAACAAATAAATAAATATTTTATATAGTACATAAACATTTTATTTATTTATCAATGGTCGAGTCTACAGAATCATGTACATCCGTACTACTGAAAATAAGGGCTTAGAATAACCAAGTATGAAATATAAGCACGAGTATCGAGTCTCTCGACATGTCGAGTAAACATAGTGTCTATACTGAAGGTTCCTCGCCTTACTCGCGTCTGTAGTCACAATCGAATGCGGGACAACAAACACGGCACGTGTAAGCTTTTTGCAGTATCTAAAATCTTAAAAAGAGTGTATTTTGTATGACGAAAAGTTAAAATTATTCACCCGTAACGCTCTTTTTAGCCGGAAAGTTATTTTTAACTATAGAGAGGAAGGAATTTGTAGAAATAAATTAAGCACTTCAAAGTACATAGAAATTATGTAAGCAGGGCGTAAATTATAGATAAGTTGAAGACTTCAAAAATCATCAAAAGATCTAAATGTTTCAAAATAATTAATTATGAATTAAATTGTGAAATATAAAAATTCACACAATCGTTATTTATGCGTTATATTCAGTCATGAGAAGTGCACGTGCCACTAGACCAATATCTGCTATCACTATTTTTTTTTATAAATTCGTTCATGAGGCGTCGTGACGATTTGTATGATATATTACATGCCATGTCTGGTTATAGGAAATTGTTAAGGGGGTATCATAATGGTACCATTAGAGCACGTATCTATTCCGGCTATCTCACGTTCGTACTTATTCGTGCTCTGTCCCATAGTAATGGATTGGTGAAAACAGAGTGTAAAAAAGTTAATTCGTTTTCAAGTTATCGTAATAAATAATAAGCTCCGTACGAATAATAAAATTCTTTTGATTTAGAGACTGTTCTGCCCTTTCAATAATCGTCATTCACGTGCATCCTCCACGCGCACCATCTCATTAAAGTTTTGATCACGTGCAGACCCAAACCGATGTGCTCAGTACGCCGTGTACCTCTGCTAGAGTGCTAATAAAAACTGTTGCTCAACAACAATGGTCACGTGTCTTTTCAGTTCCGGCGTGTGCTTCAAGCCGACGCCAACAATGGTTAAACGTGCATCAACAATGGAAAACTGTTTCCGTAAGACTTTTTGGTGTCGTTTTTCGCATCACGTTTTTTGTAGATAGATGTCCAGCCTTAAAACATTATCATGTTAAAAGTTGGGACAGCACGGCGTTTACCACGGTGTGGCGTCACCTCTCCTCTTGATGACACACTGTAATCTTCTGGGCATCGATGACACCAATCTTTCTAACACCGTAACCGGAATTCTGTCCCATTCCTGTTGGATATAGGTTTTCAGCTGTTCAACTGTCCGGGGTCGTCGCTGTCGTAGTTTTCGTTTAATAATACGCCAAACGTTTTCTATAGGCGACAGATCCGGGCTGCAAGGGGGCCAATCCAACATACGAATGTTCTGCCGACGTAGCCATGCAGAAGTTATGCGCGCTGTATGCGGTCTGGCGTTGTCTTGTTGAAATATACACTGACGTCGTCCAAACAGGCGCCTCTTAGATGGCACCATAGCTTGTTCCAGGATCTGTATATACGTTTCAGCATTGACAGTGCCATTGCAGATGTGCAAGTCTCCCATTCCATGGCCACTAATACAGCCCCAGACCATGACAGACGGTGGTTTCTGTACCGAACGCCTGTAGCACGCGGGAATATCCTTTTCGTCTTTGGTCCGGAGTGTACGGCGTCCATTATTTCCGTAAACAATCGTAAAGGTTGATTCATCGGACCACAATATGTTCTTCCAGCGTGCTTGGGACCAATTGCGATGGGCTCGAGCCCATATCAGACGGCGACGTTGCTGTCGTTTGTTGATGTATGGCTCCGTTGTGCACAGTATAACTTAAGTTTGCATTTGTGGATGCACCGGCGTACAGTATTCAACGATAATGGCTTCCCGAAGAAATCGCGGGCCCACGTGGCTATGTCCGTAATCGCAGCATTCCTATGCGTGACGCAGTGACGTCGGAGGATCCGAAGAGCTCGAGCATTCAGAATAGGTTTTCTACCTTGGCCTTTCCGAACTGTGATCTCACCAATATCTCGGTAGCGCTTGATAATATTATGTACTGTAGATGATGACAGGTTAAATCTTCTGGCTATTGCACGCTGAGAAACGTTGTTTGTGAATTCTTGAATGATTCGAACACGAAGATCTTCGCTAACTGGCTTCACTGACCCATCGTTCCGAATAAGTTACCTGAACGACAGATGGCAACTGTTATTTATACGGAATGTAGTACGATGTCATCATTCTAGATTATTCCCGAACAATTCGGAAGGTTGCACTACTAACGGCGCTTTCTACAACGTATGTCCCTACTATTTTGGAACGTGTTGCAACACCCCCATTCAAAATGAACGTCCCGGCCACGATACAAAATGTTTTGGTGCACACAGTATATTTATGTCATTTCATAAACGTATCTGCTATTTTGTATTCGCGAGAAAGTTTTGTTACATCATCCCATTTTGTTTTTTCTATATATTTTGCACTGTCCCAACTTTTTTGGAAATGAGTATTGTAAATGTTCAATCTTTATTTTCGTTTAAATTGATGAACAATTGCAGTTTTTTTGCCTCGTCTTTAATCCAAACACACGACACTTTCATTGCCTCTATCTCCTAAACGGTTGGATCAATTGAAAAAATACCAAAAGTAAAACATTTCTCGAATGCTGTGTGCAATCTGAAAATACCATTAAAAATAGGGGTTTCCATTGCGCATTTCAAAGTTCACTTCCATATGGCGTCATTTTTTTCTAAATGGAATACAAATAAAAAACCCTCGCATAAAAATATGACAAATCTTCCATTGAATACTCTGTCAGATTTGTTTTTTAGAAGTTGGCTATTGGTTCACTTTGGGTGAGACTCCCTGTATATAGAAGATTAAAGAACTTGGATACTTTGAAAATGAAATTTTTTGCTAGAGAAAAATCGAGAAAACGTTTTTATTTCAATTTTCTATATTTTCTATTATTTTTCCTTTTTCCTTAAAATATTTCATTGTTGTAATTTATCTCTTACTTTATTAACTAACGGAAGACTGGAGCTACTTATTGGTTTTACCATGTCCGTCTGTCCCATTCATATTAGTCTACATATTTTTTGACGTGGAAGGTTGAAATTTGGAATGTAGCATGAACATTTGTAATTTGGCACTGATGTCAAGAGATACGAGAGATCCATCTCTCTAGTTAGTTTCTAAGTAGGTATGTAAAGGAAATATATTTATTGCGCAATTCCTCTACTTTACTATGAAGTTTAGGCCAAATTCTACTAAAGGTATTAAAGTCGTGGGGGTAGTAATCACGTGGTCTTTCGAACTATTAACGTGTTTAAAACTGGCAATATTTAGCATGCGATATGTCATTCGAACGGAAATAATGAGAAACAATCAAGAAAGAAGATAAGACTTCTTTTCCATTTTCTAAATATCATTGGAAAAAATCAATTTTTGATATTAAAAAAAACACAAAATGAGGGTTGCAAAGTTCAGATAAAAGGAGTAAAAAAATGGAAATTTTCCTAAAGCTTCCTCCCGGGGATTAATTTCTATTTTTTACTTGTCAATGTACAGAAAAAATTAAAAGAGAAATCGAAATTTGAAATAGCAAAGTGAAATCACTTGTGTACATTTTAGTTTTTTGTAATAATAAAGCCCTAGTTCTTTTTGCAGCAAATACTCTACATACCGGTATGTTCCAAGGCAATTATAAAATCACTCGCTGTATAAAATGCTTAGCCTTTATACAAAAATCCACCTTTTTTGTTAGAAAAAACTTTTTATTTCAGTTAGGCTGAAGAATCGGCGTTTTGAAATACGGGTAGATCCAGCAAATTTGCCAAATTTTACTCTGATGGAGCTGTTTGTTTGGTAGTGACAAAGTGGCGAATTCGTCAACAAAGATTGTGTGTGATTGGCAAAGTGATCTGTCAGCTGTTTTAGAAATGATTGAACGTATTTTAGATAATACGGATTTACTGAGTCGAACGAGAAATGGATGTTTATGAGAGAGAATAAAGCCTGTGAATGAAGAGAGAACAGTCACAGAAGAAATCTCGTAGTAAACAAGAAGTGTTGGATGTTATAGCATGAAGGAAGGATTTAGTAACTTAGATGTTAGTTGGGCGACGAATATTTTCAGATTGAAACTGCCAAGTAAGTACGGCCATCGAGGCCAGGATAAAAAATCAGATTTTAACGTCGAAACTGGTAATTACAGTATATGTTGCCATATGTAGAGTTTGCTGTAAGAACGTATCTCACCCTCGTAAAGCGTGAAATCATTACTGTTACTTGACAGATAGTCTGGGAAAGGATTTTAATATAAGAGACCAGGTTGATTTAATTGAACTACAATCAAATATCGTCTAAATTATCATGAAAATGTCACTACATTCATTCATTTAACGATATTGCAGTTTTAAAAAAAAGAGCAGCGGAGATTTCAAAATGTCAACGGTCGCGAACGTGTGGCATATATCATCCAGTAACTGTTACCCAAATCGTGTACAATGAAATATCGCTTATGTACGTTTGGTAATTCCCATCTCAAGGTACTATCGAGAAACATCGTTCAAACTTTTGAAAGCATGCTTTGTTGTAGGATGCAGAACAGTGAGTAAGTGGGGCATTGAATGAAAAACGTTGAACCACTGTGGAAAGTGACATAATAAATAAATTCACAACTCTTGTCCACAAAATTATTTAATCGACATATACGTCCTTATAATTTAGTTCCTCCCTCCTCCTACCCGGCTTAATCCGCCTCTGATACTTAGTAATAAAGTGCGTTTCACAAAAATTAAATAATTCATAATTTACAGATGAAAAGAACGAAAAATGTACATTCATCCATTCATCACGAAATCTCCATAACTCTGAAGCCTACAAACTTGAAATTTGTCAAGTATATTTCTCTTGGCTTCTAGGTGCTCGCTAAGAAAGGATTTTATTTTTTCTTTCTTCCTTTCCATTGTGGTTTATTTTTAAAAATCAATTTACCTGGAGTTGAATGGGATTTTTGCCAGCGTTAAAAAATTGTGACGTTTGCTTTGTTTCATGAAGAATTTTGCGATTGTTTCGTGAAGCAGCATCAAGAGTAACTGCAAGTCTTTCGCGCGGGAATACAGTGTATCTTTTATTTTCTATAAAAATAAATATGAAAACGCTATATTTTTCTCCGAGCGACGCCGGGTGCTTCAGTTAGTTATTTTATATTACAAGACACTTCCAGTGGAACAAAAAAAATAGCATCATCTAGTAAAATTTTGAATTTTTAATAAAGACAAGTTGGTTTAACCTGCGGTGAAAGAAGAACCCATACAAGTTTGCATGTAGATGCTTTCATTATTCATGGAAAGAAAAGGATATCATGGAGATATTTTTTTTTGCATTGGGTGCTCTTCAGTGTTATCCAAAAATGGAAGAAGTCAAATCGATGCATTGAAACAAAAAAAATCTCAGTTCGTGAAACTGGGCGTCGATTGAAGAGCAGCCCAAAAGCTATTTTGAATTCTAAGACTATGAACAAATCTAAGGTTCTGAAAAACTTCGTGCAAGTAATGGCAGAACAACCCATTGCATTCTTCGAGCTGCATCAAACTCTGGTCAAACAGCTCAAATCTGTACATATGTACAGAACGAAATGTTCAACGTGTTATCCAAGAATGCCTATATCTCATACAGAAGCACATCAAAGGGAAGCCACAACTGAGTAAGCGTCATCAAGACGGCCAGAGATCACATGGGGTGGACTTCAAAAATGGAAGAATTTGATTTTCACGTTCCTATGGAACAACACCTTTGTCATACCTAAACAGATAGGTGTTGTCCTGCTGATGAGACAAAATTATCTATAAATTTCGTTTGAGTGACGTAAATTATAACACGTTGGAGAATTACAGAGTATCATTGAATGGCGAATACCGAATAACATATTTGCTTCCATATCTTTAATGAAATATAAGGAAACCTTCTTTCCCGAGAAATAAGTTTTGTGGTAACTTCAAAAGAGAAGAAATCTAGTTTTCCATCTATACACTAAGTTAATAACCAATCGTTGTTAAATTGCAGGGATGGCTCGATATCCTTAAATTTCTTAATAATTTACTTATTCACTTTATTATTCCACTTTTCAGGGCTTCGGCGAAAATAGTTTATAAAAAGCGTTTCCGTTAATGTTATTTTATTTGGTATACAAGAACCCGTAAGAGCATTTACACAAAGTAGAAATGACTATCGTTGCTAACATGTGCTCTGTATATTCTTTCAGAATCCCCATGCATACTCTTAAAAGCAAACTAAAAAGAATCGTATTAAGAAGTTTCGTCTTTTTTTCCTCTTATGTGCAAAAAGTGGAAATCTTTCTGCTAGTTTACTAGCGGAAATCTTTTCCACCCTTAATAGTTTACTCTTGTGTGGCGAATTTAATATTTTTAATTAGTACATAGCCATATCAGTAAAATAAATTTTTTAATCGTGATACTATAAAGTACACTATAGCTTGTATTTAGGAAGAATAATCTTAAATTAATCAATACCGTACAAAATATACATAGGAACTGAATGGAAGGAGAGGAATGCCTAGAGGAATCCATTCTCGAATGTCAATAGCGGCTATTATTCGTCCCTGTTGTTAAAGAATTTTCTATTCTTTTTTTCTAGAGTGCATTCTTCTTCAGTTACTTTGTCAATCTTTCGTTTTTCCTCTCTTACATCAACTGGAGGTGGTGTTATGATTTTGTACTGGTTGGTTTCCATTAATGCCGTCGGCCTGCTTGTTCTGCAATATTGGTCAACACACTTTTTAAATGCATCATCTTTGTAGAGCCATGTGAGTATAGTGGCGACTCCTGCAGATGAGGTAACCAGATATGGCCACTTTAGCATCCGAGCCATTACGTAGATGTTCAGAATGTTCTTAGGATATTTTCGTACGTAATTTTTCAAGTAGATATACTGCCCCGCATAAGTTGCTACAAATGCTGTCAAAAGATATAATTTTTCTTGTAAATACATGACATGAAGATATCTCAATAATATTTTAACTGCAATGTTTATTTACTTATGTAATGATAAGAAGCTGTTTATATGAGGGGTAATCAAATCAAAACCAATAAAACAAATTCACAGCAGATTTTTTTTATTTCATTACAGTTTTGAAATGTTCTCGACCCATTCGTACAATTATCTACCTGGAATGATCTACACGCGATAGCATAGTGCATCTTCATTGATCGATGTTGCTTCTCCAGATGCAATATATCTTTGCACTGCTTTTTCTAGCATCATGCAGCCCACGTATCTTGCTTTAAAAGACGTGCTTTCAAACTCACTAAGCTTGCAATCAGGTGTACCAAATTTAAACGTTTCATTTATAGGGTTTTCATTTGATTCTCCCTAGCAATTAATTTTTAGTTAAAATTAGCATCTATACTTTCTTTAAATCCAAAAAAAAACAAACAAAAAAACAAACAAGCAAAAAAACAAAGCGGAGCACACGCTTATCAAACATTAGTTATTGCATTTTGGGGTCAGTATGAGATTATGATAACCTAGAGCTACAGCCCGTATTTAACGAGCGCTAGTTACGTACTCTTAAATGATATACAAAATTAAGCCCAAATATATCGATCTGAGTGAAAAGTTTAGAAAAGCCGTCTGATTGTGAGAGGCTTGTTCTTTCTCCAATCTTAATTATTAGGATTCTGAGGTACCTATCGAAACCTAACAATAACTGTATACTCAACGCCAATTTATTTTGATCATGAACGTTTTATGCAAAATATTATGACATAAGCTGTTGCCGTTAGGTATTGTCATTGATATAAAAAGGTATCGGTGGATGCTTGCAAAAACTAAGTGCATTGCTTGTGAAGGAATGAGTAAAAAACGTGATTTACAGAAAGTGGACCATCAGATAAAAAAAAAAATGCGGATCTCAACAACAAAAGATTTGTAGTCGTCCAGGGCTACTCGATGCTCCAGTTGAGAGGAGAATTGCCAGAGATGTTCTGCCCAACAGAAGGGCAAGAGTGCATCAAATTACAGCTACCCTTAATTGGGGACCAATTAGGGATCCCGATGGCTTCTCATTGTATGGGATACAGGACTTATTCTTTCTAGTCTGCGTAGCAAAAAGTACCTGTCTCCAGTTGGCACAAAAATTGGATAGTAAATGAGCGTTAAAGGTTAATGTAGTCTGACGATTTCAACTACACAATGCATATGGCAAGGTACGGACATGAAGAAACCGCACAAGAGTATGGACCCTATACTATGTACATTGTCAGCAATCCAAGGTATTGTCTGCATCGTTATTGTTTTGAGCATGTTTTCATGAACAAAGACCATGCTCGAGACCATGTTGTCATGGTCAAAGATATCGCCGAAGAACAAATTATCTATATAGCCGAGTAATGCCCCTTTCGATCTCATCACTCTTTATAGGCCAATTCAGCAAGGTAAAGTCTCCGTCATACTCTTTTGTCCCATGAAAGAAAAACTGAAAAAGAGTATGAAGGAGACTTTACCTTGCTGAATTGGCCTATAAAGAGTGATGAGATTGAAAAGAGCATTACTTGACGTAACCACACCGGCAAATCTTAGAGATTTGGAGAGTGTATTATATCGGATATGTTTATGATATTCTCAAATAGGAGACTCCCATAGAGTCTATACCAAAGAGAAATTAAGCACCACGGAGAGCAAAACATGATAAACAATATAAGAGTAGACCAGGGCCGTCCAAATCGTGCACGTCGCCCGCGTGCAACAAAATGCTCGCGAACAAAGCTCACGGGCAAAGCCGAGGAGATAGTCCAAAACTCAGGAGGGGAGTGGGAATCATTTTTCCTATGCGCTGTTGTCAGACTTTAGGGGGCGATTGCATTAAATGAGGCATTATTTCTTTTGCTACTGATAATTGCTTGTTTTTCGTCTCGCATAACATGGCGCACATTCCGAAAAAGCATAAAATCACTGAACCAGTATTTAAACCGGAGTGGGAGCAACTATTTTTTTTTCATTGTTCACAGATCGGATTCGAAATGCTTAATATGCAATCGTGTCCTATCGGGGAAAAAAAATACAATTCTACCTGATATCGAAAAAATTGTCACATTAAAACGAAGGAAATAAAATGGTAAACTGCCTAGTTTTTTTATTTATTTTTTTTTTTTTTACAATGTCGAATTGATAATTAGCAACTCGACTTTAAGGAACTGATCAACGTAATGTGCAATAGGGGGTCAAGGAAGATTACCCGCGTGCACGGAGGCTGCCCGCGGACAGAATCTTGGACAACCCTGGAGTAGACTGACATAATAAACTGGCCAGTGGAAAAACTGAGATGGGATTATTGTAAAAATATGTAGCTTGTTAATCTAAAAGTTTTTCATTTAAATTATAGAATTCAGCCCATATGTAAAGACTGCTGAATTTTTGTGCTGTGATTTCTCTAGCGGGTTATTGCAGGGATACAACTTTGTGAAGATATGTTAACAGATAGTTGCACAATAAGCTCACAATAATTCTATTTTCATCTAAGTGTTTCAGTTTTCATGTCATAAGATTAAATACGAGTGTCCCAGATTGATGTATTTACAAATACAAATCTACAGTGCCCCAAATTGATGTATACACTCTTTGAAACGTTATAATCAACAACGAAATGAGATAGAAATATAAGGTTTGTTGTATTTTATTCCAAAGTGTTGGAGTGTTGTTGTTAAACTTCAAATGTCCACCTTCTGCCTCAGTACGCTCCCAATACCGACGTCGAACAGAGCGACATACCGACTGGATTGTAGCTAATGGAATATCACTGATGGAATGTTCAATCTGATCTCTTAATTCCGTCAATGTTTGTGGGTTTGTTGGCGGGGGTGTACCAAATTCACCCCTCTAACGTCGTTGAACCTCAACAACATTCTCCACTTTCCAGTAACACTTCAGTATCCACTTACGTTCATCGAATGAAAGTCTCGCCGCCATTTTGGTTTATAAACAAATTAACAACAATGAACGTGTTGCTATGCTTTTCCAGCGCCGTCTGGATCATAAACAAATCGTATATTTCTATCTCATTTCGTTGCTGAGTTATAACGTTTCAAGGAGTATATACATCAATTTGGGACACCTTGTATTTAGTGAAGTTTAAGTGATAATATTTTAATCAAATGATTGCTAGTTTCCTTTTAAGTAATTTGTCCGAGGTGAAGGCTTGCTTATGGTCTGTGCTAAATCCTTTTCGGAGAGCAAGCGACCACGTAAATAAACAACAGATTAATTCTTGCTCTCTACAACTTCAATAAGAAAATGCCAGCTGTGATGTATAAATCTCAAACTATACAAATATCTACTTAATCTGAATCTGCATGAAACAGAGCTAATAAACCGAGAACCTTCTATTTATAAGTTCGTACCCCAAAAATTTTCATCTTCTGCTTTCTCAGTGAAGACCATCAAACTCCCTTTAAACAGAACGACATACCTACATCTTACACCACTTTCTTTGCAAAATAGCAAAATAGTAAAAAATAAAGCCTGTATTTTTTTGGACTGTTTATTGTAACTTTTTTAAAAATTCCGGATTTTTTTCATTTGTGTGAATTTTCATTTAAGCACATGGACTAGTACAATTGCAAGCTACACGAATTTAGACCGACAATCAACAATCTCAATTGGTAGTTTTCTTTTACGTCTTCCTCTTGTCATCTTTCTCTGGTGACTTAGTTGGTTCCAGTTGGGTTTCCTTTTTCTTACTCCTGCAATATATGTCCACACACGTTCGAAATCTATTGTCCCTGTAGTACCAAGAGACCATGGTAGCTGCTCCCGTAGAGGAGACAAATAGGTACGGGAACTGCAACATCATACTTATTATGCGTTTTTTTATAAAGCCTTTAGGATATTTTCTTAAATAGCTTGAAAGGAACATGTACTGCCCCACATAAGATACAAGAAACGCTGTCGAAAGAAGAAAAATTTGTTACTAAAGTTAAGAGGTTGTTTAGGAATAATGTTAAAAATTTTATAATAAACCAACTTATGTAGTTTGTTTTAAATCTCAAAAGTTATAAGGCTTTGGTGGGAACCGTTTGCACCAACATAAGTCAACATTTAAAATGGCTTATTGGTTATCGATTTACCATCTCTTTTCATGTAAATACTTACATACACCAAACACCTTGAGTCGAGTAATACAAGCATCCGTGTAACATCTCATTAGCCAGTTAAAACTCTAGAATTAGAAATAAACATTACTTTAAAATTTTTATTCTAAAAATATCTACTTAAAACATCGATTCGTCTATTATTTTGTTTAGTGATTCTTTCAGTGCTTTAAAATGTTACCTCGTCCTTCCGATCAAAAATATGTGAGACATTAAACTTTGTTCCGAAGAACCCATGACCAGGTTGCGTGCTGTCCATGTAGATGGTATGCGAGGCCTACGAGATAACAACGCCTGGAAACGGAAGTCACCTGACCATCAGGGTACTATCCAATGACGTATATTAAAGATAGACTCCGAATCCTATTGTTGTAACTTGAAGCAAATTGGGAAGCTCCATGCCCAGAACTGTCAATGGCCGAAAGTGAGTGAAGGTGATGCAAAACACATGACAAAACAGAAGAGTAGCTGATTGATAATTCTTTCACACGCCAATCACGAACTGATAAGTTTATCTTTTCGTTTACTTTGTATTTGAAATATTTTATTATATTTTATAAACAATTTTTCGATCATGGTTTCAATTTCAATTTCGTTTCGATTGTCTTTCAGTTACGTATTTTCATTTTAGTTACGTATTTTTGATTTATTTTTCTGGAAAATGATTCCTGATCCTTTTTCTTGTCTGTTTGTACAGTTGCACGCGGTTTAACTTTGAGGAATGGTTTTGAATTAATTATTCTTCAGGCCCAAAATCTTCAAAAACAAAGCAGCCAGACAGCTAATTACTCCACGGCTCACTCCTGCCCAGAACTATCATGGCTCAATTTGCTTCACTTTTTGCCGCTGTTAACAATAGGATTCGGAGTCTATCTTTAATATACGTCATTGGTACTATCAACAACCCAATCATTGTCTCCATCTTGGATGTTAACAATCAGCGTTTTTCCGTTTGTTGGAAACAATGAAGGCTGGATTGTTGTTAGCACCTCGATGATCAGGTGACTTTTCCGCTTCTAGGCCTTATCTCTAACGCCGCAGATGGTATGCACGTGACGTCTCGCATGACGTACTTTGCGCAAAGCTCCGCTCAGCCGCCATAGTAACACGCTTATAAAAATGCACTCTTGGTCTGCACGTTTATCCGGCCGTCCGTCCGCCGTTTGCACGATAACTTGAAAACGGATTAAATTTTTTTCAAAGGTCTTAGCTCGGCCGTATCAATTTTTCAGGATTTTTCGTGAACCCCTTCAAGTCGAATTCACGTGCTAAAACAGTGACTATAAAGAATACCAAGATAGTGACATGTCCTATAACAATCGATTCGTCAAGAATTAACACAGTTACTTTTTCTTTATCTTTTAACTATTATTGACGTGAGCTCGCGCACGCGACGATCGATTTGTTGACGCACGATTGCTTAAGTGATCGTAATCTAAATTATTAAGTAGTGGAAAAACGGAAGTATGGAGCTACTTATTGGTTTTACAATGTTCGTCCGTCCCCTTCATAATTTCTATATTTGAGGTAGAAGGTTGAAATTCGGAATGTAGCTTACTATGGGCATGTCCACCTTCACTATTTGGTTTTGTTTTGTTTAGTGCACTAGGGTCGGAATTACGATGGTGGGGAGTCAGAGGTGACAAAAGATCTGGGCTATTTAGGTACGTAAAGGAGTGAAAATCAGTATCCAGATTCCTCTAGGCAAGATCTACATTACTATGAAGTTTAGGCTAAATTGTTCCAGTGGGGACGGAGTTGCGGGGGTGGCAATCACTTAGTCTTTAGAACTATGGCAACATATGGTATGTGATGTCATTCGATCGGAAATGAACAGAGTTCTTTTACATTTTCTACATACTACGTTCTACATACTACGTTTGATTAAAAAGCTTGGGAAGGGGGGGGGATAAAATGCAGATAAATGTATAAATGTATTTCTGCTTTACAGGTAAAGCTCTTCCTTGGAATGTTTACAATATTTTATTTCTTATACTATGGGTGATTTTTGGTAGTATTTTTTCTGCTGATTACGAATATAATTTTTAAATTTCTCTAGCACGCACAGCTTTCTTGTTTTACAATGAAACATTTTTAAATCATTCAGTGTTTGGGGCCTGGTAAATTTCCTTGCGGCCCCAAAATATGGATACTTTAACATTGTAGCCGCTTCTCTTCACACCCGTTACTTTAATATAGAAATCTCGATGTGCATAACTTAGAAATTTGACGTGATAGAAAAAATCTAAAAGATTCGGATTCTACATACAAATTACTATTAAGAACATTATCTGTGGTCTTTGCGCCAAAAAGTGTGTTGACTAGTGTAATTGACAATAACAAGATATTGAATATTGGGAAATGATGCTGGATCCAATTTGTGAGTGTTGTTAATGGAACAAAGCCATTACAAAAATTGGTGCTTTTCAATTTAATGATGATCCATTGCAGAGCACAAGCACTTTTACTTAACTCACAACTTCGGTTTCCTTCAAATCCAGCCTACAATTTTTCACCCATTAATTCATTTCCTAATTTTCAAAATTCAAATTTTTAGAAAGGATTAAAGCTGATTTTCATATTTAATTTTTCATGCTGGGTAGGGAACGGGTCACCTATTCAGTTTTCTTCAATTTTACATATTTGTAGCAAAAGCATGGGTTGATTAAATAGATTGTAAATAAATACAAGACTAAAAAGAATAAAATAAAAAAACAAAAAACAAGCAATTTTTAAGCATACACTTTAAAAAGTGCACTGAAAAGTAAAAAAAAAATAATTTTTTGGTACCCCTCATTAAAATAAGAATTCATCAAATCAAAATAAGCTAGCGGGCGTTTAATATTAAAATTTAAAATGAAAAAATTACGCTTCGCGACACTTTTGCCTTATTTTTTAATTTTATGAATTCCTATTTTAATGAGAGGCACCAAAAATTATATTTTAATAAGACCTTTTTTTCTTTACAAATGTATGCTTAAAATTATTATTATTATTTTTTTAAATTTTTCATATGTTTGATCTCAATCTTCGAGCATAGTCCTTCTATTTCTATGTTCGACGGTCTCAACACGGCAAAAAAAAGTTTCTTTGTCGCGTGATGTCATCGTGCATACTAAGGCACTATACAGGGTGTATCTGAACGGTCTGTACAAACTTACAGCATGAGTTCCTTGTAGCCAGAGAGTTACTGGTATTAGAGTCTTCCTACTTTTTTACAGTTAAGAGACTTTTCCTTCGTTTACAGGCAATTCTATACCATTGTTCCTTCTTACTTTTTTATTTTTAAAATGGATAAATATGAACACTTGGTGTTGTTAAGATTTTATATATCCCTCCCAAAATGTCAATATTTGGTATTAGACTAGGCACAAAATCATCACCAATAATTAATCGTGAAAGCATTGGGCTACATTTTTAGCCTCTGCTAACATCACGTTTACGAATATATTTGAAACGCTTCAGCTCCCATTATTTGCATATCCGAATCGTTCAATTGTAACGTACTCAACCTCTACGCACATGAGATGAATCCTTTGCTACAGGAAATCATCATTCCCGATCATCTCCATAGCCGACGAAAAAGACAGGCCCCCGACACTGAAAGTCACCTGACCGTAGTAGTCTAAGCAACAATCATTAGGGCAGTGGTGGAGAACGGATCCGTCATCACACCGTCATCACCGCCATATCGCAAAGATTGTCCGTGAAAATATTGTACAAAGCATTTTACATATTTTTGACCTGTGGACGTTGCTTACGTATGTGCAAGTTACCATGCAAAGTGCAAACAAATAATAATGGCTATAAAAAAGAAAAAAAATTGAAAAAAAAGAAATAACAGGAATCGAATCTGGGCCAGGAAATCACAAGAGGCCTGACGTAGCCACTGCGCCACCGCTGTTAAACTGAAAGAACATAAAGCAGGACCTACACCCAAAGAAAGTGTCGTTGACTGTTTGCTGGACAGTAGTTAGAATAGTGCACTTTGAGGTCTTATATCAAAATCAAACCATCACAGTATATGTGTACTGTAATATACTCCAATGGGCCCATCAGAAACTTCCTTCCAGCAACAACGTGCATTGGTAAATCTCAAAGTCCCACTTTGGCTACAGGATAATGCAAAATTTCACACAGTTTCACACGATCGTTCAAAGATTATGCAGCTTGGATTGTTATAATTCTGCGTAGTCATCTGGCATCTCACATATCATCTCACCTGTTTACATGGGCGGACTGGCAGTCTAGGGAAAATCGGCGAAAGCGGCCCTCATGACGGCCCAAAGTAAAGCCACCAACCAGGCCATCCGTCCGGCCCACCAGGATTTTTCCCGGTGTCCCGCCCATGCCTGTTTAGATCAATGGATAATCCTGTGTGTACACGAAAAGATCTTAGGCATGCCCTCGAAATAGAGTTGCAAGACTTTTTCAGGAACAAAATTTGATGAATAAAATGAATGACATTATAAGTTATGCAAGTGCAAATATATGACTAAAAATATGCAATAACTTTATAAATGAGCTGATACGTTTTCTTTATACCATAATTTTTTAAAAATACGTAATCCACAAAATATACGTATTCTAAAAAAACAAGTCTTAATGTTAAATTATCAACTGCTCTTATCTTAAATTTATTTCATGATTAAATTTTAAGAACCATGCGTTTATAATCGTACGCTAGACTTTAATATTGTCTCTTGTCTATTATTATTATTATTATTATTATTATTATTATTATTATTATTATTCTATTGAACAGAAAAAACTAAAATAAAACATAGTAAGTGAATACTCAAAGCAATTTGACATTACCGAAGGATCATATTCAGGTTTGTCCTTATCCATGAGCAATGAATTCAGATTCGCGAAAAAATAGCTAAAACTTGATTTTTATCATGAACAATTTAATAAAATTTTACGATAGAGAATTCGAATTTTAATAAAGGGTGTAATAATTAAACTAAACTTTAACTGGGCTGTATATTGCTCTTCCATTGAAGAGATTTTTAGAAATTTTTCTTAGTCATCCATTGAAGGAATCGAACTTCTGCAACAATTGTTCGTAGTCGTAGCACAGTTAAACAATGAGTTTAGTTATAACACGGCGGTGTCCAAGAAGCGTCAAAACTGACAATGATCCACAACAATGGTAAAAAGCATAAGAGATGATGGAGAAACGTATAACTTTTATACATAATTCTAGATTTGTACGTATAGAATCATAAAAATTTTTATATCCATATTATGTCGTTCGATTTAACCACAATGGAGTTCATCTTCGTGATCTCATATACAGGGTGTAACAAAAAGATTGGGACAGTGGAATATCTCGAGAAATATACCTCGGATAAAAAAACAAAAACACGTTTTAATAATTTTCGAAAAGCTAGCCAATGGTAACAAATTCTACCTCCACTCCCTGAGGGTGGGGGACGGGCAACTTACTTACTTTTCAAACCCGTTTATCCGTTAGGGTCGCGGGGGCAGCAGCCCTATGGAGGATCTCCAGCGATCGCGATCTTCCGCCATCAGGCGCATGTCCTCCGTGGTAATATCCAAGCGACTCGAACCTAGATTCTCCATGTAGATTAGACACCTGGTTCTAGACTGACCCCTTGGTCACGTACTCACCGGCTTGTAAAATAACAACTGCCTACGAAGACCAGTCTTCGCATCCGTATCACGTGGCCATACCAGCGCAACTGAGATCTTGCAACGCGGAGAAGTAGCGGCTCAATACCTAAAGACTCCTTTATTGTGATGCTGTGCACTCTATCTAATAGGATAACACCTGCCACACCTGTTAGGAACCTCATTTCGGCCGCTTATACCCGCGATCGGACTCTTTCGGTCATTATCCAAGACTCATGACCATAGGCGAGAATGGGGACATAGATAAATTTGAAAACGGAGAGCTTGGCTTTGTTTCCCAGTTCACGTTTCGTTATCGCCACAGTTAACGTCTGATATAGCTTGCTGTACCCATCACTCGCGAATGCAGTCCCGAGATCCTTCTCCCTCCACCTGTCCCAATGGGTCTTCCCTAACATGGAGAGCGCACTGAACAGGCTGTCTTGAAAGGACCAGAACCTCAATCTTAGCCATGGACCTAACCTAACCTAAAATGCCGTATATAGAAAACGAAGCTAACCACACAAGATGATCTTCGACAAAGGGTCATTGACGAAAGTGCATTTATTGAGCCCAACTTCATTAGAAATGGTGTAGCTGAATTTCACCATCGAATAGGACATTGTTAGATTCAACAAGGTGCGCAGTTGGAGCACTTACTGCAAAACATTCGATATTTGTAAATGTCTTAGGAAACGAAAAGCCCCGATGGTGAGAGGCGAGGGGACTCGCGTTAATAAAGCATCTCGAAGGGAACAGAAAACTACTACGTACGTCCACGTCATTGTTCTTAGGTAGTTCAATGAGTTAATTTATGGATCGTTTTCATACTCTGGAGCATGAAAAGTTCAAATCAGCGTAAGCTACAAATCCACAGTAAAAAGCAATTCCCATTTAAAATTTTGAACATGCCCCCCTCCCCCTCTCACCCTTGACCTACAAGGGAGCGTGAGGGAGAGCTTCACAATAGTTCAATTGTACACTTTCTTGAAATATTTCATCGTCTCTTGTAAGATTTTATCTTCTGGTGAGAAGTGCATTTCTCGAGAGAATCGCAAAGTTTGATTTTTCCGGATTACAGCGCCATCTGTAACGAATTGAAAAAAAATGTTTCAGAGAAAAGTTTCAAATTTTTTCTTTCAGAGAGCGCGGGTGGAGGGGTGAAGTTTGGAATCATTGGATAGCTTTTTGAAAAATATTAAACACGTCTCTTTGTTTTTTCGATCCTATGTGTGTTTCTCGAGATATTCCACTATCCCGATCTTTTTGTTATATCCTGTAGTATTCTATTTGTTCCATGCCCTGTACATCTCGGCAAGATACCATAGGAAATAACCTAGTCACTCCAATATTTCTATATTAAAAATTAAAATAAAAAAGTAAAAATAAATAAAAATAAAAAAAATATTAAGAAGAAAGTTTGATTATTTATTTATTTATTTATTTATTTATTTATTTATTTATTTATTTATTTATTTATTTTTTGTTTGTTTGTTTAATTTTTGAAGTGGTTAGTATGAATATAGCCAAAGAACAAAAACAATACTTCTGGATTTTAAAGGTGTACACAATAATACACGGAAAATACTATTCAAAATATTATTAATTAGTCCGAAAGTGAATGGAATGCAATTTTTTCCGGATGTTTTATTATTCTTCAATTTTTTTGTCAAAAAACTTCTAATATATGCCTTAATATTAACGATTTGTGTCTCAGAAAACGATGTTAATCAAAATTTAACACAGCTTCAAATCTTTGTTTTGAATTTTCTACCTATACATCTTTGTTTTGAGTAACCTACAAGTAAACAAATGAAAATTTTGTGGCGCCTTTCTGTAAAAAAAAAAGAAAGAAAATTCTTTAGCAGCGCAAGTTTTGAAATACTCCTCATTCATCTTTAAGGAATATCATTACCAAGTGATATTTCAAAGAGCAACGTCAGTTAAACCGCCAAATGGTAACCAAAAAAGGGGAGGGAACCTCTAATCCACAAGGAAATTTGAAATACGTATCCGGTATTTCACATCTTGTGGATTAGAGGTTCCCTCCACTTTTTGGTTGTTCCATTCCACAGTTTTTGCTTAATTTTTGTTCGCCAAATGGTAGGACACAGATGGTCGAGTGCTAAACCTGCGATATGATGCAATCGGAATTCTTCAATACATGGAATCCTTTTTTTTTATGGTTTGGTCCAATTTCTTTTCTTCTCTTGACATTTTGGGCTAATCTGTACTGCCAACTTTGTGACAACCGTTTCGGATTGAACCATCCCTGTAACAACATGATAATGCTTCTTTTCTTAAAGCAAGGTGTGTGTAGGAATCTTTTGAGGAGGCAGGGTTGGAGGAACTAGAGCACCAATATGAATCCCATTGAATACCTGTGGGATGATTTGAAGCGAAGACTACGGAGTAGATCAGATCGCCCAATATCTGTGCGAATAAACCCATCAACAAAGTTGTTGGAAAAGACTGAAAGAAGCTTCCTGAAGTTATTTGTCAAAATCTGGTGGAAAGTCTTCTTCGGAGACGGGAGACCGCAATACAGACAGCGAGATCTTTTCGTGAAGTTCAAAGATACAGAAATACGGAAATTTTGATCACGTAGTTTACATTATCATGGTTATTATGTTAGATGATTGGAAACTCCACTGTTGTTCCTCGTTTAAAAGTGGTTGTACGATAAAAATTCCGCCAGAGGTCTCTGTCCATCAAAGAAGTCTATACCTGATCGTGCTTTTACATTAGATAACGAGGATTTGAGTAACTCGTGCACTTTTATCTCTTCGAAATCTATTTCATCTTTTTAAAAATATTAGGGAAAGGGATTCATTGTGTTTTAACAGGAAAATTTAATCAAGACTCTCTTGAACTGAACTGCTTTTTTCTATTTAGATATAATTCGGAATTATAATCCTGCTAAATTTAAGTGTTAAGAATAATAATTCTTTTATATATTGCTTTTTTGGAATGATAAGGCAAATGAAGGACATGGTAGTCTAGCTCGTAGTCGACGTTCCAATTCATTCCACAGGTGTTCAGTGGAATAGAGATCGGGGCTCTGGGCAGTGCAATCCATTTCTTCAACCTCACTGTCTTGAAATCAGTCATAATATAGAAAAATAACCAATTGCCTTAAATACTGTGAATGCCAATTCCTTAAAAAGTAAGTTCGCTTTTCCACAAAGATTTGTATTCACCATGAGTATGCATATTCTCAAGGAGGTATTATGTTTGAAGGTGTGTGATGCTATTTAAATAAATTACATATCACTGTCATGCGATATTTGGCACATTCCATGATTTATGAGGCATGTCCCTAAATTTTTGATCACATGTTCATAATTTCAAACAATTCCGCGTACTCAGTGTCTGACTATGCAAGGGATTTTATAAATACTATGCCTTGAGTGTACCAGCATTGATACAAGACCAAAGTTCATCTTCATTCCGATCTTCTTAGGGAACATAAATTCTAATGTAGTTATGTACTATAGACTCTCAATCCAAATCGAGTGGACATAGAATTTGGCCAAAAAATCACCAGAACCCTCATGCCTGCTTAGGTTCGCTGCATGCGACCTTCCGTTGCCTGTTGCCTGAAAAATAGCGCTGATTATGGCCTGAATTAGGGTAATGCGAGAAAGGTCGCCTTACCCCAATCCTATCTCATCCAATTTACGACGAACTGCTTCCGTCGATACTAGAGCATCTCTGTAGATTCACAAAGGTGTGAAGTGGTATGCATCGGTGCGATATAACGTTCGTTTAAGTCCAGGACAGAGCACATTTCTTTCATTCTTCAAGTCCGACTTAAGATTGTAGGCATCTCGTTCCATTTCTACCTCTGTACGCAGGACCGGACTAGTACCTTTAGAGGCCCTAAGCACTAAACATTGTGGGGCCCCCTTCCTCAGAATAAATAGGTATATCATTACTATTTTCGGGGCCCCTATTTAACGGGGCCCTAAGCACATGCTTAGTTTGCTTATGTATAAGTCCAGCGCTGCCTGTACGAATAAAACTTCAACGGGCTGTACGCAGCCTTACAATTACACTTAGTGTAAAGTGATCTTCACGAAACTGTCGTTGAGGGCATCTTCACTCCTTTAGCTTTGCTCTTACACGAAAAAAAAAGTATAGCAATCACTTTTCGTTGCATTGAGAAACCCAATAGTTCCAATGACGTCATACACCGAAAACTGTAAAAATTAGCATAACTTGCTTCTCTAAACATACACTGAATTTGCATTGTACTGCGACAACATTAATATCCTGGGATGTTGCATATTTTCTCTGTGGGGTACTAGTGCAAAAATGCAGATGATATTCTTCAATGTAAGCTTAATTGTTTATAACAAACGAAAAAATACTGATTGCTAAAATCCAAGATGGAAACAATGAAGATTACATTGTTGCTGGGACCAAGATGGTCAGGTGACTTTTCAGTGCTGGGCCTGTCTCTTTCGTCGGCTGCGACATGTACGAGGCTAACGTGAAATACAGGCTCCAGCACTGTAAAGCCACCTGATCAAAATAGGTCTAGCAACAATCCAACCTTCATTGTTTCCAACAAATGAAAAAACACAGATTGTTAAAATATAAGATGGAAACAATGAAAGTTACATTGTTAATAGACCTCTGTTGGTCAGGTGACTTTTCAATGCCGGAGCCTGTCTTTCTCGTTAGCCTCTCGACATGTACTAATTTTCATCAACCATTCTTGACGCAGCATATAAACACGACCAGCCGATTGTTGACGCAAACACTACGGGCTTATTGTTCACACATGCAAGCAAACAAACAAACCGAGTCTATTTAATAGGGAGAAATATCATTGAACATCCGCCATCTTTTGAGGGCATCGAGACCCATGGCTGCCATGGCTCTGAACGTATCCCATTGTTATTACAATACATCCAAACACGCAACAAATCGTTACCATCGTTATACAATAACAAGTCGGGCAAAAACGGCGCACTTCGATGAGTAGCAGTATAGGATTGCCTTCCTCTTGCCCTCAAAAAATGGCAGCTGTACCCATCATTCAATGCGAAGATATTTTCCCCTATATACAGGGTGATTACAAAAGAACTTCACACTTTTAAAAATTTATTACATCAAAGCTATTCAGAATATAGACACACCCCATACGGATTCTTAAAGAAAAACTCTTGAAGTTTATTGTTACACGCGACTTTTGTGCTAAGATCCAAGAGTTGTGTGATGCGGAGGATAATTTCAAAAACCGCCTCATTTTTAGTGACGAGGCCACCTTCCATGTGAGTGGTAAGGTGAACAAACAGAACGTCCGAATATGGGGGACTGAAAACCCAAGAGAATTTGTGGCACACGTGCGTGATTCCCCAAAGGTTAACGTCTTCTGTGCAGTGTCCAAAACGAAAACCTAAGGACCCTTTTTTATGGGGTAAGGTGAACAAACAAAACACCTTGTGATTTCTTTTTATAGGGGTGTGTAAAGGACAAGGTCTTCACCCTACCCCTTCCCCGTAACCTAGACGAGCTGAAAGAACGCATTACGGTAGTGATACGTGGGATTGATGGAGAC
>JAHWFO010072152.1:0-10742 GCA_023313115.1 Rhysida immarginata
TTTTTTTTTGTCCATGACTGTACATATCTTCATACAAGATACACAAATGATCATCAAAATTTCTAAGAAGTGACTGAACTGACCTGGACACTGCAGAATCCTACAGTCATACAACAAGAGCCATGATCTAAGGGGCCATTTCCATTGAGAGCCAGAACCTCTTGGTAGTTCTGTGGAGTCCTCGGACTGCAGGTTGGAGAAGTCTGCAAATTTCAAAGCAGAAGATTTAGAAGATTCAGAATTAACATATCACATCAGATAAAATTACTGCATCTTTTCCAAAATATGGCTCTACAAAAAGAAAAAGAAAAAACTGATTTTTACTCTACTTTGACAGAGGACCAATCATGATTCAGGATTTCAAGTTAAATACAGGATGGTTATAAATAAAAGGATGAGTCAAAAATTATCTGCGTTTTCACCAAACACACCTTCAAGGTTGTCATACTGCCTTCTGTGCATGATTGCTAGAGTTGGTACGACTGCGATTACCTGTGCGAAACTTGATCCTGATCGCGTCAATTGCCTTCTGGCTATTACAGTGTAAACCTGCTCCACTAGCAGTTTGCTCCAAGGAGAAACAACGAGCAGTGATCTGATTTCTCTGGTCTGAGGGTATGAAAGGGGACTATGGTTAACAGTGCGAGATCTATAACAGTGAAACATAAGAAAACAAGAAGAAGCTAGCAATTTCCAACAAATGCTAACGTCTATTGTCGAAGAAAGTGTTGTTGTTGCAGACAACGCCTGCGCGCACAAGACTTGCCACATAAACAAGTTCAATTTTGAAGGTACACGAACACCTTCCCTACAGCCCAAATCCTCTTCCCTCAGATTTTCACCTATTTGGTTCGCTGAAGGATGCTTTGCGAGGTTGTCGATTTTTCACAGACTTAAGACGAACTGGAAGCGATGCACACTGAAGGGTGCCATTTCGAATAACAGAATATAAAGTGTGACTGTCGCTATGTCCATAAAAACCAGGCATATTTTTTGATCTGCAATGCATTACAAGTGTTTCAATGGAATTCCTTTTTCATTATTTCTCTTCCTTGGCAACATTCATATTTTGGTTGCTGTTCGTGCAATCCCTCGTTAATTTATAAAAAACCTCTATATAGGGTTCTGCTGTGGAAAAAGAGTTAATCCACTGACTATATAAGAAGGGATTGTTGAAACAAAGCAATGAATCAAATTTTGTGGATTGATGATTTTCCCCTGTCCCAGTAACTGTATGAGCTTTGTTCCTAAATTAATCAGATGATATTTTGCTCGATCTCTAATACAAGGTGATTCCCAATGAATGTAAAAAAACCTTGGCATTTTTGTTGGGGAGGTCAGGTTGAGCAATAAATGTCAGAGAAACACAGGCCATACATATTCCAATTAGATACAGAATTAAGAAAAGATCAAAGTTTATTAGTGCAGTAACAAATAGGTAAACAAGACACGTTATGAACTTATAATTAACATTTAATTATTATCATGGAGGACTGAAAATTCTGAAAACTGAAATTTTGAAAGGATTTTAAAGAAACCAATAAATACCGGCCATTTTTAATTGCAAATGTTTGACAACTGTGTGCGTATCTGGAACATCCCTCTCAACTTAAACATAAAGAAAAAGTATTATTGAGGATTCTAATTCACAACAGGAGGAAAGCAGTATGAAATTAAGTATAAATGTGTAAACTAATTCTTAATATCTTATATAAAATAACAAAAGTATTTGGCAAACATGACCATGTACTTCATGAAGACAAAATTATTAAGTAACGGACCACTTACTGGTTTCAAAATGTCCATCCCCTTCATATTTTCTACATGCTTTGATGTAGAAGGTTTAAACTCAGAACACAGCTTACCATAGGCATGTCCTATGTCACTATTTAGTTTGGTATTGATTAACCCACTGGGGTCTGAATTACAGGGGTGGGAGTTAGAGGGGAACAAGTTATCTACATGGTATTTGAAGTCAGAGCTTCCGCTACTTTCTTATACCGTCCCTGGGGGGATTAATCTCTTGTTTCATAGTTGGGAGACCTTGCTAACTGATATGTTCTCTTTATAAAAGTGGCAACAGCTGAAATTGAAACGTTGAATAGCGAAGGGCACCCAACAAATATTTTATTTTTTTTTATTATAATCTTTAAAATATTAAGAATTACCAGAGTTGGGCCCGTTATCGCTTTGCATAATGCAAAACAATAATTGATCAGTTTATGGAATAACTATGTTTATTATGTTGCTAACGCATTTTCGTTTACACCATCATCAGAGCAAGATTTTACAAGGAATAAGGAAACTATATATAAGTACATGTTTATGGGAGGCGGAGTTAGCTAGTTAGCCTCGGTCCGAGATATGTATTTCTGACTGGTTAGTAGTGGCGTTGGTGGTGAGATGGGAAATGGGATAGGGCATAGCTAGTTGTGTGAACTTAAGTTTATAACATTTGGAGCTGGAACTATTGATGAAACATACTAATTAAACAATTTATAAAGATTCAAGTTTGGGGAGCCAGGGTGGAATAGAGCAACATATATAAGTTGCTCTATTATATACATGGCGCACTCGATCCGAGGCTAACTAGCTAACTCCCCCTCCCATAAATATGTACATATACAGGGTCGAGACACTTTAATATGACCACCTCTCCTCGAACATGTTGGAACGTCCCATGGTATGCAGATGAAAAATCGTTGCATATCATTAAAAGCTGACAACAGCAGACGTGTAGTAGCATCCGTTAACAAAGCAATTGTCGCCGTCATGGGCAGAGCAAGTGACCTGTCGGGCCTCCAAAAGGGGATGATCATTGGCTATCGGGCCAAGGGGGGCAGCATTTCAGAAATGACCACCTTTGTGAACTACTCTAGGGCTGCCGTTGTGAAGGTGTACCGTGACTGGACGAACCAGACAGTTTCGAGCAAACGAAGAGGTAACTGTGGGGCCCCACGGGCCATCGATCCTAGAGGCGAGCGCCGGTTACGACGCCTGGCCAGGATCAATCGGCATGCCACTGATGAGCAACTGACACAGCAAATGAACAGTGGGGCCACTAGACGTGTCAGCACCAAGACAGTGCAACGATCCGTCTTGAGTTTGGGGTTCCGGAGCAGGCATATGGTAACAGCACCCATGTTGATACCTGTGCATCGCCGAAAACGCCTCCAATTCGCAATGGACTATCGCCATTGGACCTCGGCCGAGTGGCAAAGGGTTGCTTTCTCTGATGAGTCGTGGTTTCTGGTGAACAGAGTGGACGGACGATGGAGAATTCACCGGGTAGCATCTGAGAACAGGCATCCCGACACCATTGTTGGCAGACAGGCTGGTGGGAAAGGTGTGACTGTTTGGGGGACGTTTTCGTGGTATGGTCTGAGTCCACTGATACCGCTGGAGGGTACACTGAATGCTGTTTGTTACCTGACGATCGTCGCAGACTAGGTATACCCCTTCATGTCGACAGTGATGGCACACCTTTCAACATCATAATGCTCCCTGTAATATTGCCAAAATTGTCCACGACTGGTTCGAGGAGCATGAGGATGAATTCAAGCTACTCCCATAGTCACCAAACTCCCTGGACCTCAACCCCATTGAACATTTGTGGGACCATCTCGATCGCCATGTCTGCAAGCTGGACCCTCCACCACGCACGGTGATGGAGTTACGGGATGCACCGATAGCCGAATGGTCCCAGATACCTGCAACCACCTTCCGAGGACTTACTGACTCTCTGCCACGTCGACTAGCTGCTGTGCCAAAGGTGGATATTCTGGATACTAGCAGGTGGTCATATTAATATGTCCCGACCCTGTATATAGTTTCCTTATTCCTTGTAAAATCTTGATCTGATGATGGTGTAAACCGAAACACTTTAGCAACATAATAAACATAGTTATTGCATAATTATTATTTCACATATTATAAATTAAAGCAAATGAACTTTGATAATACAGGGTGTCCCTTAAGTTATGGTCGTAAATTTAATGGTATACATATTCAATAGCAAGGAACAAAAAACTCCTATGACCATAGGTCGAACAACGCACTGTTTCTGAGAAATGATGATGATGATGATACATACAGAAACTAAACTTCTTCCCCTTGCCATGTAAATGGAAAGAAGGAGACCTGGCTGATTCGTTGCCTTGACTGTGTTTGAGTACGACTACATGGCTGCAGGTTACAACAGGGTCATTCCACATCAAGGGGACCAGGGCAACCTGGTCCCCACTCGACCATCTCCAAATTCAATGAAATTTGGTGTGAAGATTCTATATGGCCTTTGATGATAGTATACCAAATTTCAGTTCAGTATCTTCAGTGGTTGGATTTTGAGGGGCTTTCAAAGAGAAGCCATTCACCTTCATGTCATGTGCAAAAGTGCCAAGTTTGCTAGGTTTTTTAAAACGTTCTAACAAACATTTATTTGTTTGCTTTAATATACATAGACAACTTTTTATGCTGAATCACATCATGACAAAATTTATGGATTTAACTGCATCTGAGTGAAAATACGAGCCTCTAAAGTGGCTAAAAAATCTGTCGTAAAATTCTGAGAGACCAAGTTTGACAGGACGTAGCTCCATTTCAAGTAAACCAATAATTCCAAAACTTGAGAGGGTTATTTCCACACACGGTATGTATATATGTATTGAATTTATTCAACTTTGTATGCCTAGATCAGAAGATATGCATGTGCAAAGTTGGCCAAAATTTTTTGTATGCACATTTTAGGGTATTTTTGAGGGGCAATATCTCAACTGTGTCATCTTTAACCCTCTCATGCATGGCATCTCCATTTGTAGACCTTAAATCATTGGCTTTATAAAGCCTGCCTTATTGTGATTGGTCACATCTGATGACGTGTATAGCAAGCCACACCTCTTTACTTTAGATGTGATAGCAGCAGTGGTGCCATCTGTTTAAAAAACTAAGTATTTTTAATTTTTTTCAAAATCCACTTTCAAAATGGCTGCTATTGCGTCAATATCCCACGACTCTTCTGGATTTGCAACAAAAAGATTCTACAGAACAACAAAACAGCAGGTGGGAATTTTAGAAAACAGTAAATTAATAACCAGTGGTTATATAGACATAAGCTGTAATGCACATCTCACATTATTCTAAATGAATTGTTACTACATATATCCGTATCCAGTTGGATACTCAATGCACCAAGGGGAAATGGTATGCGTTAGTACTTCTCCATATAATTCTTTGTTACATTTGGCCATCATGTAGGATAACTAAAAAACGAATATTGATAGTACAAATTACAAATTATATAGTTGACAAAGTTCCAATGGAAAAGAATGAAAGAATTTTTCTTAGTTTATTTGTAATTGTGAGAGTCCCATAGAAATGTGAATGACAGCAGGTTGCTAACAGACATAAAGTTTCATCTTCTCTTTTTTTTCTGTTGATTCTAAGAAATATGCAAAAGTCGCCGTAGAGAATTTTTCTTCTGGCTCTGAAGACTCAAGTGGAAGTGATGAAGAATTTCATCTACACTTAGAAAGCGATGTGTCGTCGAGTGACGAGGACTTGTCATCTGACTACAGTGAAGATGATCTTGTACCTCGAAGTGTTTTCAGTTCAAACACAAAGCGTAAACTTACCTCTAAGAACCAAAATATCAAAGTATTTTACAATAACTAGTTTACAACACTTCCACTTGTCAAAGAGTTGAAGAAAAGAGGGGTCTTTTTGACAGGTACACTAAGAGCGAATCGTCTGAAAGGAGCTGGAGAAAAAGTGAAGTCAGAAAAAGCACTACGACAAGAAGGAAGAGTGGTTACCAACAGTGACAACATCACAGTAAGCAAATGGTTGGATAATAAAGTAATTCATGTTTGTTCTGCATGCTATGGAATTGATCCATTAGGCCAAGCAAATAGATGGAACAAAGCTGAGGCAAAGAAAATACCAGTTCCCAGGCCCCATATCGTAACAATGTATAACAGAAACATGGGAGGTGTTGATCTTATGGATCAATTTGTATCAGCCTACCCACACTGCCGAAAGAATAAGAGATGGTATATCCGTCTGTTTTTCCACTTTCTGGATATTGCTGTTGCAAATGCTTGGTTGTTGTCAAGAATGGCAGGATATGACACTGATCTGCTGATATTCATAGCAACAATAGCACGTGTCCTAATCAACACTGGGAAGATGGCCAGCCGGGAAAGAAGAGTTGGACGACCAAGTTCTGCATCTCCACCGCTAAAAGCTAGACGAGTTCATTTAGTTGCTGACGAAGTGAGAAGAAGCCAGTTCACACACAGGGAACACCACCCAGAAGATGCCATGAACTCTCATGTACCAGTAAAACACGTTATCTTTGTGAGAAATGCAATACCCCTCTTTGTGTTACATGTTTCAAGGCTTTTCACACTCGCTAACACCACTATTCAAATCACTTCTTATTGTTTTTAACTCCTATGATGCATGACATCTCCATTTGGAGACGTATGTGAATACTAAGTAAAATACTTATCTAAAAAATGTCTCAATTTTTTTCCTGTTTTCTTATACCATTATCAAGTATATAATAAGAATAACATGTTGTTTTTCATGTTGCTTCACATTTCATGCATGAGCGGGTTAATCCTTTTTTTCTTTCCGCAGATAGAAAGAGCATGATTTAAGCTTTCAAAGCTATATTGTTTAATTTCTGGATCTTGCATTTAATGGGTAAGAATACCTTTCAAAAGCTAGGAAAATGGATTGTCGATAAGTTCAAAAAATTAATACAATTTGAAATGGTAATTCAAAATTTCAAAATATGTTCACTATAATATTTTTAAGTAAACAAATGTCGCCTGTGGTTTAGGGTGTAAGTATGCTAACAAGAAGTATTGTATTATTTATCTTACAATATGAAACAGAAATATAATAAAACCTCATGAAATGCTTTAAACATTATAAAATCTTGAAAATAATTATGAAATGCCTTATTGCTTTATAAGGATTTGAACAAAATAATTTGTTCCTGAATGCTGTAGAATTTTCTAGAATATTCTAGAAATTCTGTAAACCCTGAAAAATTTTACAATGTCTAGAATATTCAAAATTCTGTAAAATTTGGAATTTTTTAGAATGTTCCAGAATATTCCAGAAATTCATGAAAATTTTAGAATGTTCTAAAAGATTATAGTCAGATTGATAAAACATATATAGACTATGACTTTTATCTATCTTATAATAGTTAATATTTAACTCTTATTACAGTGATTCCTGTTTTCTTTACATTGCTTGTTATAAGCTAATAAACTTTTTTATAAAATGAATCCAGAGATCCTTACACCCTGTTACTTTGGTGGATCCAATGGCACTGATTGTCATAAGTCATCAACATTTTATTATGGTGAAAGTCAACTACAATCAGTTAAGGAAATGTCATCAATGGACAAGGAGCTTCTACGACGTAGGTCTGGGCTCGATTTTACTGATAATGCCTTATTGATGACAAAATTTCAATTCCTGCAGAAAACTTGTTGCAACCCATTTGGTAAAAAGAAACACACAATCAGAAAAGATTTAAAACCAATAACCATTACAATGTCTGATAGATTGAAATTACTAAGAAAGTTTTTAAACCTGGCCAGAAGATTTGCACAAAATGTATACATGAACTGGTTAAGCAAGAATCATCACATCAGGATAATCAAGGATCATCCACTGAAGACATGGATGTTGTTGATGCTTGCTGCACTGCTAATACTTCATTATCATCACTAGAACTTTTGAAAGGTATTCTTACCCATTAAATGCAAGATCCAGAAATTAAACAATATAGCTTTGAAAGCTTAAATCATTCTCTTTCTATCTGTGGAAAGATAAAAAGGATTAAAGATGACACAGTTGACAAAGTTGGAACGGAGGCCTGGCTCGCCCCAGAAAGAGTAAGAATGAAGAATATGTGGAAATAAAAATAACCTACCTAAATGCACGGTCGGTGTTACCTAAATTAGACGACATACAGACTCGGCTTTTAACACACTCTACTGACCTATGCTTCATAACTGAAACATGGTTGACGTCACTTTGTGACGACCAAACTGTCGCAATTCCACTCTACAAAGTGTACAGAGCCGACCATCAAACCAGAGGCGGGGGTGTCTTAATTTATGTCACCCTTAAGATACCACCTGTAAAGACGGATTGGAAGCGGTACTAATTAAATGTTCCATTGGAAAAAGGTGGACGAACTTCTTACTAGTTTATCGTCCAACATACATACCGATAGAAGAATGCACCAACCTTATTGAAGAACTTGATCCAACGAATAATAATATAATATTGGGCGACTTTAACTGCAACTGGATGTTTCCATCTCACGAAATACGATCCTTGGCTACTAGTATAGAGGCCTTGGACCTTAAACAAATTGTGAATAGTCCGACGCGAGTCACTACTTCAACGGCGTCCATTATTGATCATATATATATATATATATCTGGCCATAAAATACAGTGAACTTGAATATTTGACCTTACCTAAATGTGATCATTTAGTTATTTCGGTTACATTAATGTTATGTGGGGCCCGAACTCAGACCAACAACGGTAGATACAATCTTATCCCTAACCACACAAATTTTAGAATAGATGAATTTCACAGAAAATTAGATATTCTTACATGCGAAGATCTGAGAAATATAAAGGACGTGAACTTGTTACTCGAAAACATTAATACAATAATGACCGAAGCTGCAGTCGCCGCAGGACTCACTTTTAGTAAACGTCGCAGCAATAGTAATATGAAAAATAACAAATGGTGGAATGAAGACATCCGAAACAAATGGAACACAAAACTGATCGCCTACAAAAACTATGCAGCAACCAAAGATATCCAAGCTTGGAACTCGTACAAACAGGCAAATTGGGCATTTAAAAAAGCCATAAGGAAGGCCAAGAGAGAGGTAGTCTCGCAACATGTCAAAGAGAATCAGATCTGAAAATTGTTAAAACAAAACTGTCCCGATAATAAATCTAAACTATCGCCCTGCGAATACGAACATTATTTGGAATGGGTTAATAACCCAACAAACATCCCACAACCCGAAGAAATTGTTGAACTAGAGAGACAAATACTGATAAATCACCTGAACCGATTATCCCCTACGGTAAAAAGCTGATTAAGCTTATTAAACAAGTGAAAAGAAGAGGTCCAAGCTATCCTCTAACTATAACAGGAAATATGTTACAAAACTTAAATGATTCGGGGTATGAGATGATCTACCGCCTGTGCCATTTAATTGTAAAAAGTAAGAAGATCCCCACAGTATTGAAAATAGCCAATATTAAACCAATCTACAAAAAAGGGAATCCACTCACTATAACCAACTATCGCCCAATTTCGGTTTTATCCCCCCCTCACAAAAATCGTTGACAAGGTTGTTTTTTATAACCTCGTCAATTACCTTTGGTCAAAAATTCCTGACCAACAGCGTGGGAGTAGGCCAGGCTATAAAGTCTATTGGACTCCAATCGAAATATTTATCAAGGCCAGTGAAGCGTACGACAAAAATTACAAATTTATAATTGCACAGACCGATATTTCTAAAGCATTTGATAGTATATGTAGACGACAACTCATCAATGATCTGATGGCTCTCGGTGTGGCAGAGAGTTACTTGGAACTGATCCAGGATTACTTTACTGATAGAATAAATATCATCAGCCAAGACCCGCTGATTAGTAATAATTCTACGCGTGGCATAGTGCAGGGCTCTGGACTCGGTCCCCTCTTATATGCAGTATCGACAGCCTCGCTATTTAAGCATAAATTCAATACGAGTATTGTCAGCTATGTCGATGACAATTACTTGTTTGCCACTTATCCCAGCAACCAACAAGAAGAAATAAGTGCATCCCTTAACCAAGACCTAGAATTCTTATCTAAATGGTATGACAGTAGAGGACTCAGTCTTAATCAGGCAAAAACTAATATTGTGAACATTTATAAAGGTCAAACTGATTCAGTTTCCATCAAGATCCTTGGAATACCTATAGATTCCCATCTTTGTTTCAATGAACTAGTCGACCATTTAATAGTATCTCTACACCGTTTCTTCTTTCCGTGCGCCGGCTCCCTGGAAAGAAGTCTCTTTCATCACAAACTATTAAGAGTTCAGATGGGAGGCTTCTGAAAACGGAGGAGAGCGTATTGCATAGGTGGAAGGAATACTTTGCATCTCTTCTTAATCCGGTGACAACAACAACTGAGGCATACGAGGTGCACCTTGGAGCGGAGAATAGTCACGGTAGTATCACTGAAACAGAAGTCAGATGGGCAATTAAGTCCCTGAAGACTGGCAAAGCTGCAGGTGATGATGAAATCCGGAACGAGATGTTAAAGGCCTTAAATCAGGATGGTATCCTGTGGCTGACTCGAGTGTGTCAGGTTACTTGGATATCTGGACAGACCCCTAAGCAATGGCAGACAGGAATTGTAATCCCTATCTTCAAAAAGGGAGATCAGAGAAATTGCAACAACTATCGAGGCATCTCTTTGCTCAGCATTCCTGGGAAAGTGTACGCTAAGTGTCTGGAGAAGAGAAGTCGAAAAATAGTCGACTCCAAACTGTCGGGGGAGCAGTGTGGTTTCCGACCTGGCCGAAGCACGACGGATCACATCTTTGCTCTAAGGCAAATCTTTGAGAAATCCTGGGAGTATGCAAAAGAGGTCTACGCTTGCTTTGTGGACCTCGAAAAAGCATATGACAG
>JAHWFO010072153.1:0-19194 GCA_023313115.1 Rhysida immarginata
TTGCATGTGAAAAATAAACAATGTTTGAAGAATAAATGTTTGATTTCATTATATGATATAAGAGTCTCCAAGAAATGTATTTAACACCCAACACTGTGAAAAGTTTAAAATAATAACCTAAAAGTATTTCTCCCAACGATGTATTTTTAAAATGCTTCATTTCAATTTGCTTTTTGTTTAATGTCCAATATATTAAATTTATGTCACAGTTGTATCACTGAATATTAATTTTATATTAAACTTACGTTAAAAGCGATTAAGGTTAAATGTGCTCCAAAAACGTTTTTTAACCTGATAGTACAGATTTTTCCTGCCTTCCTTGAAAGGTTTATTAATACGTTTATCACAATATTAGGCATACAACTTTTAAATGGGCTTGGGTAAAAAAAAATTTATGATAATTTATTAAATTCTGTAACGAATTTGTGCTTGTGAAATAGCTAAAAACCGGCAAAAAACACAGGAATCCAACCTGCTTTAATGATCTATTTCGATCAATTTCGATCGAGGCGCCCTCACACGAGTGGACAATGTAGTTCGGGAGCTGTTGTACTTTCTTTTCTATTACTATGGCATTAGTCACTACTCAGATACACACTTGTCAATTGAAACAATGTACTCATTATCAGAAAATTAAAAACAAACAATACACCTTGAAGCAGAAGTAGTTTTATTTAGAAGAAAATGTAAAAGGGTTTGGAAAAAATTTGGTTGCCTGAGAAACAATAGTTAATTAGTAATTAGGCAATCAAATTGTGAGTGCGAGTCATCTTAGCAACTTCTGATTTCCTTGTTATATAAGGGAATCAAGGCGTGTTCACTTGTGAGACAAAATCACCTAAGTGGATTTTGCTGAGTGCATCAGGGCCCCTTACCTATCACATTGGGGTACAACCAAGAATTATGAAATTAATTTTATTTTCAGCCTTAGGCCACCTGAACATAGCTGCCATCACGTGATTAATCAAGAAAAGATCATCAGCCAGCTGTGTGACCCCGCCCACAGTTGGAGACCTGATCAAAAAGTAATCAAAAATGAACCTCAAAATCAAAGGTAAATAAAACCACACCCAAAAGACCAAAAATGATCACACCTGAACCAGGACCACACCCAAAAACAGGACTACACCCCAAAAGAACAGGACCCCACCCAAAACAAAGACCAACACCCACAACAAAGGACACACCCAAAAAGGACCACACCCAAAAACAGAACCACACCCAAAACAGAGGACCAACACCCAAACAGAGGGGCCAACACCCAAAACAAGGACCACACCCAAAAGGGCCAACCCCAAAAAAAACACACCAGAGGGCCAGAGTAAGACCAAAAAAGGTAATGCCTCAGAAAAGCAGAGACACACCCTGCCAAATAGCCCCGGGATACAAATCGAGGGACAGGGTCCCAGGGGACCTTAGCGCATTCCAGAGCAGGCTGAGAACAAAAGAAAACGTGTCGGCATCCTTTGATCTTTTGAGAAATCACCCCCTCCACATTCCTTTGCACCCCGATCAAGACACCTCCTGGTAACACGGCTAGTATTGCAGAAGGGCCGCTAGAAAGGAGTTATTGACCGTGACACATCGCAAAACTAGAATGGAATTTTGCCAGGGTCATTTGCTGTGGGGTATTGAGGACTGAAATTTCGTAATTGTCAGTAACGAGAGCTACATCGAAATATGTTTTGATGGGCAAAGTTACATAAGGGCGGCTCCGAATTCACGGTATGATGCTGCTTATATTGATGTAAAGGTATAAAGTAAATTATTAACCCAAAACATCCAGAACAACTCTTACCAGATATATTCTAACTCAAAAAGGTTACTTTTACATATTCCAGAGAACAAGATGCAGATTTTCCGTCCCAGTATGGGCGTCTATCTCAACTCGAGGGTTGGGCCAAAATTAGGCACACTCAATTCTGTCCAATACACAGAAATGTTAGCGCAATATCTACTACCAGATGCAGATGAAAAGTTCTCTGAAGGAATGTGGATTTTCCAGCAAGATCGCAGCCCCATCCATGTGTCAAGATTCAAAAAAACAATGGATGGAGGCAAACATGAGCATTCCCGTCTTTGAGGAGCTTCCGAGGGGGTGCGATATCGGCGATTCATTGAAACCATTCTGAAAAGACATTTAAGTAAAAAGAATGTTACACCAAAACATCCAGATGAATTGTGGGAGCTCATCTTGATAAATGGGAAAGATAACGGACATGGGATTTGTTGATACAACACCTCATAGGATCAATGCCACAAAAGATAGCGGCAGTTATTGAGGTTTCGGGGGGGAAGGGGGCTGGAGCCGCTTCTGAACACAAAAATAAATATTTTCAATTAATAAAGAATAATTCATAAGATGACCAGTGAGGGTTTTATCGTACGCCATACCTCAGCTGTTCAAATTAATGATGAAAAAAGGAAAGAAAATTCCACAGTGTGGATTCGAATCAAGAAACTTTGATTCGATCCAGGCCAAAGGTTCCTAGTTCGAATCCAGGCTGTGGAATTTTCTTTCCTATTTTTCATCAGTTTCAATTAGTTTCGTTTCTTTTATTTACCTCCAGAAGAGGATTTCGCGTGAAAATCATAAAGCAGGCAGCTTCCATGTTTTTATTCTCTTTTATTATGATGTCAGAGATTATTTCAGATAAGCAGTAAATATGATAAAGGATGACATCATAAAAGTTCCAAAGCAATCTTCACGTGTTGACATCTTAGATTTCATCTTAAAAATGAAAAATCATTTGTTTTATTTTCATTTCTTTTTATACTTCACTTTTATTTTCTTTATTTTGGTTTAAAAGGATAGTTATTATAGAGCTTATTCACGAGGGTGACGTCTCACCCTAGCAACCAATCAGAACTCCTTAGCAACAAAGCCTTCCTCCATCTTGAGAGGCCGGTATCCAACACGCGTTGCAATCGAAGCATGGAAACAACAATCGAATTATCATCGTATGCAGAACAATTACCAAATGATGACAAAAAATTTATACAGGGAAAAATTAAAATACTCTGGGTTAACTGTTGATCCATTTTTGATTGCAAAAAAAGATTTTATTGAAGATTTACAGCGTTGGCCTAAAGTTAAATGGTGTGACATGTATTATTATTTGATTTGTACACCAAGCAAAATTACACAGCAACAAGTAAAAGTAAGTATTAATATTTTTGTCCTTAAACGCAAATACTATAAACATTTTTTTGATTTGTTGATGCTTTCAAATACAATTTAAATCATCAAAATTATTTATTTAAAACTTTATATTTTTGAAGTGAAAATAAAATAAAAATTAAAACATTTATGAATATTTCCATTTACAAAAACATTTACAGTATATAATTTTTTAATCCAAGATATTTAATGTAAATTATGAGCAATTTAAACGTAATTTTAATTTTTTATGTTTTAGGCTTGGAAAAGCTTACATGGAGCCCAAGATTTTTTAAATTGTGGCTTCATTCAAAGCTTAACATTTTACTTATTCCAATCACCTGATCACAGGTTTTTGGTAATGGGTAAAGTTAAACATTCTCAAAGGGCAAGGGAAGAACCATTACAACCCTGGTTTACTTGCAAGGAAAATGGAGAGATTTTAACTTCCCATTGTACATGCATGGCCGGGTATGAAAGTGTTGCATGGTTTTTCTTGTATCATGAATTAAAATATTTTTTTAAAAATGATTTGTTTTAGATTAGGAGAAATGTGTTCGCATATGGCTTCTGTTATGTTGGCTATTGTCAAAAATTATGAAACGCAACAAGCATGCAGTAGGAAAAAGCCTGGCGAGGTTAATAAAAATAATTTATATTTATAATAAACTGCTGTAAATATAAAGTTAAATTATTATTATTTTTTTAATTTCAGCAAAAAGCTACTTATGCCAAACTTAAAGAAATTAAATTTAGCCAAACTGCTAAAACAATTGGAAAATGCAAAAAAAAAATCAACTGACATTAATGAAACCACAGAAGAAGAATGGCAACAATTTTTATGCCTTCTTTTACTTAGTTTGTAATCAAACTTATCCCTAGTTTTGGCTAATATTTTTGGTATTCTGAAAAAGTGTTTGTTGTCACGATTTCCTCTATTACTATATCCAATAACACTACAAAAGCACACCATTATTCTAGAAAAACAAACAACAGATGCCCGCCAACGAAGAACGAAAGTATCAGCAGCCTTCCAATATGGCGGACTGTCAATCATAGGCGGAGCTCCGCCCTCGTGAATAAGCTCTATACAAATATAACAAAGAATTATTTCAAATAAACTTATTCCCATGATTTAACGGCGACTTATCACTAAAAGCCGGAATTCTGCAGACTCTACCTTTGGAAAGTGGGTAAATCCAAAATCTTACGCACCGGCGAAACCTGGCGGCGGAAAAATTAGACACGCTCCATTTGTCACGATGCGGTAAGTGCAAATTTTAATGATAGTATCTGCACCAAAGGAATATTTCCGCAAGGATTAGACTCTTTTACGCATTTTGAAGTGGGATGCCTATCTTTACGATAACTTAGGTCATAATTGAATTATCATTCTGGACTATTCCATTTTGCTTCGTAAAAAGACTAAGCTTTATTGTGTAAAATCTTAGAAGACGACGTTCAAGTTTATTCTCGTTTTATCTAAGAATAATTCTATAAGTTATTTAGCGTTGCCAGAGTAATGGCTTATTATGGTTGACTATTTTATCTTTACTCGAAGTCGCATAAACTTTAGTGCAGCGAAGCTACTATTAAAACTGTCAAAAGGAAAACAGACTCTTTGAATTAGGAATTTCTCTTCAGTGTGAGTGCTTCTACCCTTAGCGTAGCAAGTTGGTTCTCACTTTGTTTGACCGTGAAGCAGACGAGTATCAACGCAGAGTGTTTCTACTGCAACGATTTTGTAACTTATGTGTTTTCCCATTATATACTATGTTGGATTTCTTTTTAATATAAAGTAATCCCAGTTGTGTAAAGAATATTTATAGTGCAAAGGCTGTGTAATTTAAATTTAATTTTGCAAGGTTCTTTATCAGGATTCTTTACATTAAGAATATATTCAAAATATACCTACTACAATTTGGGAATTAGAATATAACCATTTCTTTTCCATTAAAATTTATCCGTTATTTTTCTACAATCTCGTCTCATTGCTTCTGTTATACTTTCCTCACGCATCATTATTTTTATTAACAATAAAAACCTGACATTACTGTTTAAAAGTACGAGTCACTACTCGTATAAAAGTCAATTTGCAAAAACTGCACAGTCCGCATTCAACGCTAACTACTATTGGAATGATATGTTTTAAACGCCACATTTTCCTTCATCCATTATAGAGCCTGAAATTAATTCCATTGGATGTTTAGATACTGAAAAAGCCATTCGCACTTGCAGACTTTTCAGTGGATATGTACTTGGGTCGTAAAAATGATTGGCACTATATCCTAATAACTCTGAAAAGTAACAGCTTGAAACAGCTGATAGGCTTGGTGCCAAGTATTGCTACCGGATAACGTTACCGCATCGCAGAAGAAGTAAGTCATACGTGCAGGTTTTTTACGGGTGGTTACAATTAAACTTTAACTATTTAATCCATCCTAGACGGGAAGCTATTAATAGTACGGATACCAAACTCGATAAGAATAATTGCAGATTAATGAGCCACAAGATTTGCATGGTTCATTGGTTCAATTACAATGTTCTATTATCACTTATCACTATGTTGCTAGCCTCACGGACCGGTAACAGTGCAGTCGTTGAAAAATCAACATGGGCTTTGACAAAAAGATCAGGACGATTCCTTGTTCGCCGGATATCACTCCCTGCGACGTTTGGTTGTTTGGTTTCCTGATGAACAAGATCTACCGTCAAAGGGCAGCATCTGTGCCAGATCTGAAGGACAGCATTCGGCGCCATGTTATTGATATTTCGGCAAACTCACTCCGGTCAGCTGAGAAAGTGGATAGTGAACTGGCCCTTACCCAAGCATTAATTTTAAAGAACTGTTTTCTTTCAAGTATAGGCACACTTGTAACTGACGATTGAATTTTAATATTGTTTTCCCTAGATAAATCAGACTTCTTGATATGCATATACAGGGTGTTCCAAAATGATCTTTACAACTTTATTTATTTATATTTGATGAAGTTTTCAGACTATCATGGACCTGTTGGCACCATTTCGAGCACACTTTGTAGTCTGATTGACGATACGTCCACAATAACTAGGCATATTGTATGATATTGCAATGCAATAAAAGTGTTTTAATGTTATGCCTATTTCTCATTATCTCTCATCCCCATAATGTTCATATTACGGTTCCTCTTTGTGCGATTGCTCGTTTTCCAAATAGAGATGGTTAATTATAACCACCCTGTATATGATCAAGTGAGAAAATATGGAAGCAGATAATCTTGGGCAACGTGGTTTCTTTGAAGCGAAGGAGTGGTTGCTTCTAATATGCATTCAGTCCGCAGCTGAGCAACGGAAATGGAGGCACTGCGTGCTTCTCCAATATGGCAGTGCGCGATCACATATCCGTCCCCACACCCTGCAAATTTGGCGAATATAAAGTAAGTCATGCTATCGCATGCCCGTATTTTCCGAATCTTGGACCCAACGATCACCCTCTGTTCGATGTAACGAAAGAGGCGGTGCGCAATGAGAAGTTCTCCAATGCCGAGCTTCAGGTAGCTGCCCAAAAGTAGTGCCGGTTGTTCAGGCAATATTAAAACTGCCAGAAAGACGGCAATAGGCACTGGCTATAAATATCTCTAATGCAAAGTGCACTCACTTCATCCTAATAAACGATTACTGTAAAGAAAAGAACTGTCGCTCAGTCATTTTTGAACGACCTAAACATTATATGATAAAAGCAAACATTTTACATTAAATTATTATAAATTTTTGATATGAATTTTTTTTTCAGATTAGCATGGACTACGCTTTGTTCAGCGGAGAAATAGTTGACGTTGTCATAGTTCGTTTCTTTGGATTCTTTTTTATGATTTTGCAATGTGGACATATCTCAGGCAATGTCATCTCATCTTTAATACTAAAAAGTGAAGAAAACATAATCATAAGTAAAGAGCAATTGGCCATTTGTGGTGCCAGTTATTGCAACGAGAAATTACCGTTTCATGTACGTGCTCTAAAAGTTTACGGAAATTCGACGTCCAATGCAACTATCGAAAGGATCGATATTATGAGCCAAGTAAAGAAAACATTTTTTCTTTATGATATAATCTTTATCCATAAGAAAAGACATACAAAAATAAAGCACTTCATAAAAACGTTAATTCATTCTAGGTTTACACGCTATTAGGAGTATATTTAGCTTTTACTTTGGCCGCTTCTATTTTAATGGCTATTTTCTTGGACCCTTTGGAAGATCACGTAGATCAAACCGAAGGACTGCAATTGCTGATGGCCACGTTAAAACAAATAAAGGAGCCAAAGCAGATTCTATTGATTCCAATGACAATTTATAACGGCCTACAATTCGGTTTCGTGGCTGGAGATTTGACTAAGGTATAGTAAAAAAAAATCTTCGGCTAAATACATGTAATTCTAAATTTAAATGAATAAGTTTAAAATCTTTAACTTCACATGAAAAGAAATTCAAACGATCGCAAATATCCGAGAACGTTGTCGTATAAAAAAATAAAATTAAAAAAAAAAACTGGTGTGCGCTTAAGATCACACGATCGAAGTGAAAACTTCTATGGCGATTGTAATCGATTCTAAGTAATATACAGAGTGACGAAACACAAATGGTAGATAAGGATAATAGATCAGGGTATAGTGATGCATTTTGCCTATATGATCATAGGTCCGAATTTGAACGATAACCGAGATATGAACAGAAATAAAAATGCCGCCACCAAGATCAACATGTCGGATAATTTGAGGTTCTATAACATCTATTAAACCTGTTTCTACTATCTTTAATTACACGTTATATTCATGTTTGACACATCGTTACGAGTGGTTTGATATATTACATGCCGTGTCTTTGCATTGAAAGTTTCCATGGTTTGGTTTGGTTTGTTAGAAATTTTGGCGTCGACTACTAAGGTCATTTTGCGCCTTTTACACAAGTTATATCTGTACGAAGCGCGGGACAAACACAAACATCCATGACCACGGTGGGATTCGAACCCACAACCACGCGTACTCGAGTATTTCCATGGTATCATATGGCACCATAGAGCACGTGCTATTAAACCAATAACGAGTGTAATTAATTCCTAGTTATATTCATGCATGATACGTCATTACGAGTTCTTTGATATATTACATGTATTTGCACGTGCTACTAAACCAGTTTCTACCATCTTTTATTACACGTTATACAGAGTGTTTCAAAATTATATACAATAAATTTAGTGACATATTCTTCAGGTCAAAAGAAGACGAAAATGTTCTATAGCACTTTGTCTGGAAACGATTTATTTACGCGATACAGCCAACTAAACCCGTGGCTCCAAAGTACAGGAATTGTTCAAAGTGCCCGCCACCAGCTCGCACGCACGCTTCGGCTCGTTGCATGAGCGACCGTCTGATGTCATGGAAGAGTTCGTCGCCAACATTACGAACGGTTTGGCATGCATTTTCAATTCGTTGTCGCAGATCCATAATGTTAGGAACTTCTGTGCTGTAGACGATCGTTTTCACATGACCGCACAGAAAAAAGTCCAAGGGATTAAGGTCGGGTGATCTTGCAGGACAGGCTACCGGTCCACCTCGACCTATCCACCGATTCGTGTATGCAGCATTAAGGTGTGCTCGCACAACATGGCTGAAATGTGCTGGAGCGCCATCATGCATGAACCACATGTTAGATCTTATCAAAAGAGGAACATCTTCCAGTAATTCTGGCAATGCATTCTGCAGAAACAAAAGATACGTTCCCCCAGTCAATAGTGGCGGCAATACATAAGGGCCAATTAAGTTATTTCCGACAATTCCACACCAAATGTTCACGGAGAAACGTTCTTGATGCGCTCGCGCTCTGGTAACATGCGGGTTAGCATCTGCCCAATGGTGCTGGTTGTGAGAATTTACGATTCCTGTCCGGGTGAAGGTTGCTTCGTCCGTGAAAAGTATCTGGCTGAGACAACTAGGGTCTGCAGCATGACGACGTTGTATCCATTGGCAAAATCGTTGTCGGTGTGGATAGTCCGTCGGGTTCAGTGCCTGAACCAGTTGCAGGTGGTATGGATGCAAAATGAACACGACTATATTTTATGTTCAACTTATTGAAGAAACTTTGGAGTGTTCTTCTATGCCGCACGTATTCAAATCGATTGTTGAAAATTATTTTTGAGGCTTTTTAGTCACTTCAGATGTTACAACAATAAAAGGCGATTAATAGTTCATAAATTAACGGCGGTTCATTAGTGCATTATTAAAAAAATATTATAACAATATGCAATCGTGTCCTATCAGGAAAAAGAAAATACAAGTCTACCTGACATCGAGAAAATTGTCACTTTAAAACGAAGGAAATAAAATGGTAAAGTGCCTCGTTTTTTCTTTTTTTAGTGTCGAATTAATAATTAGCAACTCGACTTTAAGGAACTGAGCAACGTAATGTACAGTAGGGGGAGAAGAAAGATTACCCGCGTGCACGTGTGTGAAATTTGAACTTTATTCATTTTCATTACAAATTATTTATTTCTCAGCGTTAAATTTGAAGATTCGATTTGTGATATAGGCTATACCAAATGATCTACGACCCAGAAAGGTAACTCTAAGTGCTTGTTACTTCGAATGAGATCTCCAACATATAGTTTCCTGAAAGAAAACCAGTTTTTACCCATACACCGGCGAGCAGCCTAACGTCGGTGAATTCAAAGCCTTGATTCAAAATATGGGTTTGACCAACACCTCCTAGAAAGAAAGCCAAACAACTGAAACGTCATACATTGTTATATCATCGTATTTCGATCATTGTTAATCATATTTCTACCAATAATAAGCCTTAAGTTTGGTCGAAATATGATGATCTTTCAGTTGTGAGGCTTTCTTTCTAGGTGTTGGTTTGACCCACAACAATAGATAATTCACTTAATTCGAAAACGCTTAATATGAAATTTTGCTTAACACGAAATTTTTTCCTGTCCCAACTCCCCTCAGTAAAATTATCCTATTAATACGAAATGTTTTTATGTAAATTTCGTTACAAATCATTCATTTTTACGTTATATGCAGATCACATTTCTTTATCAAGCAAATGAATGATATATTCAAAAATAAATCTACAGCAAAAAATAGTCGTAAATTATCCCATATACAATAAAAATGTTTTCTTAATTGTAAAGATCCTGTCTTTTATAATGTTAGCTAAACACATCTTTTTTAATCAATCATTATAATGTGAAGAAAGAAAACTGAATGAACTGAAACAATAGATTGCATATAGAGCAGGGCTGTCCAAGATTTCTCTCCGCGGGTAATTTTCCTTCCCTCCCTATTGCACATTACGTTGATCAGTTTCTTAAAGTCGAGTTGCTAATTATCACTTCGATACTGTAAAAAAAAAAATACCGAGGCAGTTTACCATTTTATTTCCTTCGTTTTAATGTGACAATTTTCTCGATGTCAGATAGAATTCTATTTTCTTTTTCCCGATAGGACACGATTGCATATTAAGTATTTAGAATCTGATCCGTATTAAATGAAAAAAACAAAACAAACCAAAACAGATTCTCCCACTCCGGTTTAAATACTGGTTATTTTATGCTTTTTCGGAATGTGCGCCATGTTATGCGAGACGAAATACAAGCAAATTATCAGTAACAAAAGAAATAATGCCTCATTTAACGGAATCGCTCCCTAAAGTTTGGCAACACTGCCTAGGAAAAACTGTATCCACTCCCCTCCTGAATTTAGAACTATTTCCTTGGCTTTGCCCGCGAGTTTTGAACTGTATCGCGGGCGACGTGCACGATTTGGACGGCTCTGAATATAGAGGGTGTTAAGCATTTAAGATCGTAACAGTGCTCACATACTAGTACTAACCAGCACGTGTTACGATGTTGAGTGCGTAACTCGGAAACTACTCGTTGGAATTCGATCAAACTTTAACGATATACAGAGATTTATCTACCCTATTATTCCTCTAAAATTTATTATTCTAGGCGTTGCTGAACCTGAGTTATTAACTTGTTGATCTTGGTGACGACATTTTTGTTTCTGTTCATATCACACCAGAATAGAAAATTCGGACCCACATTGTATTAAAAGATAATGTTCATTCTGGTCATCTCTGTCAGTGCTTACAGTTATACACACTTTTTCAGAATCACCCCGTATAGCTTCTCAAAATATTCATGATTTTTTTTCAGATCGATTTTTTTGTAAATGTTTAAATAACTTTTTTAATTCATATAATTTCATTAACTATTTCAAAAATGTTAAGTTTTTTAAGTGGGTCTTTTTGATTAAAAAGTTTAACAATACATTACGTATAATTACTTTTTTCCTTATGTAAAACCGTTTAATGTGGCTATTTTAATTGGTTTCATTCGTAGCATTTCATTCTCCTTAAGCCATCTATAGCACGGTCATGACAACAAGGCACATTTCAACAATGCGTGGCCATATCATTAGATTAATTGGCCATAGTTTTATCCAAACATATTAAAGAATTATAAAGATCACAAGTTATTGTGTGAGAGGGCCGTTTCCTTCTTCTAAAAATGATACTGTTAATATCAGTAAGTTTACAATTAACACATGCTATTTCTATAACCTTTCCCCTACACTTTAAACTATGAAGTATTTTTTCAATAAAGACAATATTTTTCATATGACGGGTATAGACGAGAAGAAGGACGAGACTCACAAACCCTGGAATAAAACAAAATTGGACATAGAGTAGAAAGACCTGAAAAAAGCTGACATTCTGAGACTATCCTTTGTCAAAACAGAAAATAAAAAAAAGGATTGTCTCTATCCAAAACGTCAGCTTTTTTTAGTGTTTACTGTGCCTAATTTCAATAAAGACAGTAAGAATTTAATATCTTATCTTAGATATTCTAAATGTTAAGGATCCAATGCCGAATTTTCCCGGGCACCTAATGCGGGCACAACATTCCATTGCGTTTATTATAAAAGAATCCTCTTCGTTTTTTTTTAATATGAATTTTTTTAATATTATTTTTAAGTCTTTTTCATGTGCGCATACCTACTGTATATTCACATTCAGATATTTCAAATTTCATCAAAGAGCCCGAGCAACGCCGGGCTTATCCGCTAGTAATGATAAATGTTACACTTTATTAATTATAATTTTTTCCAATCTCAGGCATTGATCACGTGTCCTTTAGGCGTTGATAAAGTGGGTTATATGATGATGTGTCTTTATATTTCCAATGCGTCATTTTGTTTCGTATGGGGAATTCTCATTAAGAAGATTGGCCGAATTGCAATTATCACCTTAGGAGCAACTGCCAATTTGGCAGTCTCCAATGTCATTCTATATTGGAAACCAGAACCACAGAAATATTATATTTTCTTTATACTTACCTCCTTGTGGGGAGTGGGAGATTCTGTATGGGCAACACAAAACTCATGTAAGTATTTATTTAGTCACAACAACTTTTAGATTATAATATTGTATTTAAAAAGGGCTACTATAAATGATTCATTCGATTTCAAAGCCCTGCATTTTCTAAAGTATCAGGGTGTCCCAAAAGGCCGTTTATAAACTTTAGGAGATTGTCTGAAAACGAGTTTTACATAGGAAGTTTTTTTTCTGAAAATAAAACTATGGGGTGCTACAGCCACATGATCGAAACGCAAAAAAGAGACACACAAAAAGGTTAACATGACGTTATTTTAAAAACAGATGTGCGTGTAGTACGTTGTCGACAGATGTAGCTGCTTGCTCGGAAAGCCCCAGTCTCACTTAATCTGCGATGTAATTGTCCAAAGAATGGATGATTTGGCACACGTCTGTTTGGGAAGCATATGTGTCTCGCTGCTTGTCCATTTCCATCCATGGCCCCATAAAAGTAACGCATATCGACCAATTCTTCATTACTGAACCGATGCATCCTGCTCCTGCAACGTCCTTACCTGAAATGATCCCGCTTTCCGCTCTCTAATACGCCTGCGAACATCGTCCTCTAGCCGCGGCTGGTCACGTATTCGAGCACAACTTCCTATTAACAACTTCTTCGTCATGGTCTGACAGACCAGCACGTAACAGGTCTTTTGGGACACCCTGTAGAGATATAACCGATACATGTAAATTCACCAAGTTTTCCTCACACACTGAAAATGTTTTACATGTATATGTGTCTCTCTGGTTACACGACACAGGTCTAAACCGGTAGTCGAATCCGGTCCATACATTATAGACAGACAACCAGTATCTTTAAATGACCAATACCATCGCAAAATGTTCTGTTTACAAGACCGTTCTCTAATGTAATTTTTTGAATGCATACTGCACTGAAATAACAGACGCACATCTCGCATATCCGAACACACAAACTTTTTTCCTGCTTTGTCACCATATTATAAAGGAACAGCTACAGAGTAACAGCACTCTGTGGGAACAGCACTACTCATGCTGCCAGCTGGTGTTTCACGATGCAAACTTGGTGAGTTTACCGTTTTTCTTAGTATCAATTATAACTGTAGGTGTATTACTTTGGAAGATAGTTTTTTGAAATCGAATGAATCATTTATAGAATCTCTGTATTATGACAATACTGTTTTGTTCTTAATTATAATTGCTTCAACTATTCTATCTTTAAAGGTTTCCCCCCCCCCTCTTGGATAATCTTTAAAGGCTCCTTCATTTTTACATATTAATCTTGGATAATTTTCGCTGAACAAGGTAAACCGCGTAAACTCTACAAGGTATCTAAAGTCCCAAAAACCGACTTGCAAGTTAATAAACATTTGAGTATGCCAGTGTGAAATGGATATGGGATATGTATTTAAGGTTAAGCTTACATGAGAAACGCAGCCACTATTTTGGAATCCACCTTCCTTTATGATCAAGCCGTAGAGAAAAAATGAAGCAGAAAGAAAAATTCCAGGCATTAATGTTAATCAATTTTTATTCTCAGATAAATTATTGAAGCTGTTGACTACGTAAATGAAAACAAAAGATATTTTTATTCGGACGGTCCATGAAGTTCTGATAAAGAGCTATTCCCATTTGCCATTGGAATTCCCCCACACAAGTTTACAGCATAATGAGACACTGTAATTAATTAAGCAAAAGCTTCTGAACATAACGACACCTTGACCATTGAAGTCCGTAAACTCTATCAGAAGTTTGGTTGACTTGAAGTTAACACTGTTATCTATGCAGGAAGTGGGGTTTTTTTTGATTTTCCAGAAATCGGGCGCTTTCGGACGCAAAATTCTTGACTTTTCTTATAGAACATTTGAGTGCATCTAATGGCACTATAGAGGTTTTGCGGAAATTTGCGGAACACCTCCGAAATTGGAGAGAAATTAAGTCTTCTTTTTTTTCTCTCTCTACGGCCTCCGAAATTGATTAAATCGCCTCAAACTGAAGCAATCATGATGTTTTTTCGTTACTAATTTCGGAGGTGTTCCGTAAATTTCCGCAAGACCGCTTTAGTGCCATCAGATATGCAGTAAAAATGTTCTGTAAGAAAAGTCAAGTATTTTGCGTCCGAAAGCGTCCGACTTCCGGCAAATTCCGACTAATCGTAAAACAAGACAACATCGACAACAATGTCAACTTCAACTCGACCAAACTTCTCATAGAGTTAACGGATTTTAATGGTCAATGTGTCGTTATGTTCAGAAGCTTTTGCTTAATTAATTACAGTGTCTCATGATGCTGTAAACTTATGGGAGAATTCCAATGGCAAATGGAAATAGCTCTTTAGCTATATTCATTGAAAGAAAATAATTTACACTTACTTTCATTCGCAACCGCTGGCATTGCTTCAACACTGCAGAAATTTTGTCGAACTGTTCACAGCGATTTCAAACTATCAGCGACCCTTAAAAAATGGGTTTTCGATATTTTGCATGAGGAACTTTTTATTTACTTTGATGTGAAGAATCCTGTTACGTACTAATTATCCCTCATTTTATGAACATCCTGTATAGTGCTAGCTCTATAAAGAATAATTCAAGAATGTTCTATGAGAATTTATTTTTTTATGCATTATGTTTTTATGCAATTTTTTTCAGCAATTTACGGCGTCTTGTTTCCTGAGAACCTGGAAGCAGCGTATTCGAATCTACGGCTCTGGGAATCAATCGGTTTGATTATCAGCTTTGGCCTATCCAATCAACTGTGCACAAATTACAAAGTGGACGTCATAATGAGCTTATTAACAATAACCATGTTAGCCTACTATATTCTAGAATATCTCCTTTTAAAGAAATATATTACCTAATAGCTTCATTTTTTGATGTATCAAAATATAATCATACCAAATTGGACTTCATCTCATTACGTGCAGTTTGTAATTTAATAATAAAATATAAATTATACATAAATATGATGATAGAAGAATACTTGATTTTTTTTGAAGTGAAAACTTCCATAGGCGCACCGCATACAAAATTTTGCTGGAGAGTGAAAGTGTCTGATCCGTCACGCTCGGAAGTGAAACGTTTTCCGGTAAAACTCGCGGAAACACGGATTTCTTTAGTAGTAGGATGTTCAGTTTTTTGTATGATAACTTGAAAACGGATTAACTTTACCACACTCTGTTTTCATCAATCCATTAATATGGGACAGAGCAGGAACAAGATCGAACGTGAGATACCATGAATAGGTACGTGCTCTAATGACATGTGCTCTAATGGTACGATTATGATACCCCCTTAAAATTTCCTATAACCAGATATGCCATGTAATATATCAAACAATTCGTCACGACGTGTCATGAATGAATATATAAGAGTAACTACTGATAGCAGATATTGGTCTAATGACACGTGTACGTGTAAGGATGTCTCATTAATGAATTTAACGCGTAAACAATGATACTGGGAATTGTTTTAGTAGCACGTGCCCTAATGGTACCATATGGTACTGTTGTAACTTTCGATGCTAAGATATGGCATGTAATATATCAAACAACTCGTAACAACGTGCCATCATTGAATATAACAAGTAAATAATAATAGTGGGAATTGGTTTAGTAGCACGTGCCCTAATGATACAGTACCATATGGTTGGTTGGTTGGTTTATTAGACTTTCTGGCGTCGACTACTAAGGTCATTTTGCGCCTTTTACACAAGTTATATCTGTACGCAGCCCGGGACAAATACAAACATCCATGCCCACGGCGGGATTCGAACCCACGGCCAGGCGGACTCGAGCTAGAAAGCATACGCCCTTAGCCCTCTCGGCCACCTGGCCGGCTGATACTATATGGCATTCAATGGTACTTTTGTAACTTCCAATGCTAAGATATGGCATGTAATATATCAAGCAACTCGTAACAACGTGACATGAGTGAATATACCGAGTAAATTATGATAGTGGAAATTGGTTTAGTAGCATGCGCCATAATTTTACCATATGATACTATATGGCACTGTTGTAACTTTCAATGCTAACATGGGCATCTAATATATCAAACAATTCGTATGAATGTGTCATAAGTGAATATAACGAGTAATTAATAATACTCGATACATGTTTAGTAGTACGTGTTGGAATGGTATCATTAATGGCTTCATTACAGTATCATTGGGCTTTTCAATGCTAATATTTTGTATGTAATCTAGAAGTGATTTACTGGGTGCTTTCGAAAAGCATATAGTAAGATACCTAGCAAAGTTCTGCACCTTAAAATAAACACAAGTTCACCTCTTTCGTTTTGTCGAAATTGCTTTCCATAAAATAGTAAACAGCTCGTGAAGTTTGGTTAAACTCTGCCCATAACGTAATAAAAGCACATGAAAAAAAAATTTAACACCACCACGTGATCCATTAATAGGTTTCTGCGAAATACCTGTCCACTAAACTCGACTATTCTCTCAGCCTACTGAAAGATTCATATTTACTAGACCTCAGAAATGAACTTGTCAATAAATTAGGAAAGACGTGCAAGTGGATAAATGATCGAGAGATACAGTATTAAAGTCTCCTTAAACCAGTTTACATTTCTTGTTGGCTGGATTGCTTTTTGCAGTACGACGCACATTCATACTAGCGACTTTTCAACGAACTGTATGGTTTACTAACGTCATTCATGCGCTTACGTTTACGTTTACGTTATGGGCGGAGTTTAACCTAACTTCACGAGCTGTTTACTCATTTGAGGAATGCAATTTCGACAAAACGTATGAGGAAACTTGTTTTTATTTTAAGGAGCAGAAATCGCTAGGTATCTCACGACATCCTTTTCAAAAACACCCTGCATAAGTGAAGATCTAATGAGAAAACGAATGAAAATTAATGGTTTTATACTATATATATTAATTTATGGCTTCGTCCAAGTAATAACATCCAAAATAATATTTATATCATTCACCTATACATTACTTAGAATCGATTACAGTCGCCATAAAAGTTTTCACTTCGGTCGTGTGGTCTTAAGCACACTCCTTTTTTTTTTTGTTTTAAAAAGTCCTTAAATTTCTTTGTTTGGTTCTTTGTCTTATAAAAAATTTAAGATAAAATTTTTGTAAATGTTTGAAAAACTATAGGTGCAAAGGTTGTTTTTTTTAATTTTATTTTATTTTAATGTCATGTGTGTTGTAGAGCTACCCCCTCTCATGGGGGCAGCCGCTGCCCAGTTGTCTCGCCTTGCTCAATGCAATGGTGGAGTTAAGCAACCTTGGGCGCGGCTAACCACCACCTGGAAAATTCCATCTCCCCCCGTGCTTCGGAGGGCACGTAAAGCCATCGGTCCCGGCTGCTGCGACCATCATACAGCAGTCGTTTAGATATAGGGATGGCGCAAAACTCCCTCGAAGGCGTAAGTGCCACAGATTATCGCGGAGCGATAATCTACCCTCTGTACCAGATAACGATAACGATACCCCCTCCCATATGTTTTCTGTGTCTACCTTTCTTAATGACCATTTCGTAGCATTGTTGAAATAACTTTTGTTTCTTTTTAGCAAATTTGTTTAAAACTAAGATAATTGGTTGTTTTTTGTTTTTCTATTGTTACGTTGCTGTAAAAGGATTGGCTTTCTAGGAAAACGGGATGGAGAATTTTAATTGTTAAGCCTTATCTTTTGCGTTTGTCAACAAGGGAAGAGCTTCTTCGTGTGACCATAGCAGTGAACGATTTAAAAAAAATGCCTGAAGAGATTTACAAGACGGCATGGTAGGAGATATGGCCCAATCGGGACATTGTGAATCATGCCAGCCCAAATATTCAACGAAAAACGATGCTGAAAACTGTTAACATGTGTTGCACATGGGTTGACATGAGACCACAGATGACTATTGTAGCTATTGAACATTCCCTCTCGCGTAAACGTTGCCTCATCTGTCCACAAAACCATGGAAGGAAAGTCTGGAATCCTATTCTGTTGCTGCATAAACCATTCCGCGAAAGCACGCCGGGGACCATGATCATTGGGACATAATTCCTGCACCTTTCGAAGCTTGAACGGATGTTGCAGGTTGTCATGTAAAATGTTCCATACAGTGGTATGACTAGTATTCAGAGCAGCTCCGACCGCACGAGTACTTGTCGATGGATTTCGGTTAAACCTTTCCAAAACTTCATCCTCTAATTCAGGGGAGCGTAACCACCGACGACGTCCACGCTGATGATTATCATGAGCGAATGCGCCTGTTTCTCTTAGACGACGATCTACTGCACCAAATGTTCGTGAATTGGGAAGAATTCTGTTGGGATAACGTTCAGCATACAAACGCCTTGCACCATCCATGGTACCAGCAGCACCGAGACACAGATGCATGTCTGCATAATCATTCCATGTAAAACGATTCATACTGTTTGTTTAACTTTACACATGTAAAAAGTACATCAAGTGAACTTTTTAAAACAAATCTTTACCTACTGCTTTCCCAGAATGCGATTAGTTCATTTACATATGGACTAATCGTATTTTACAAAGGGGTTGGATACCATGGAATCTCCTTGACGAAGTTTGTCCTAAGACTTTTCAACAAACAAGCACGTGCACCTTGAAATTTCTTTGCAAACAATTACTTTAAAAGTTATTACAGTAGATTGCT